>VYZM01002710.1:3607-172361 GCA_013398915.1 Dromas ardeola
AAAAAAAAACAACACACAACACCACAACACTCACAAACCAAAAAACAAACACAAGGTTCTGGAACATTTTACCACCCCAAATAGCTTGCTGCAGTAGCCTACTCTCTTTTGTGCAGTGGAGACAGGTAAAGATCAATGAACTGACAATGGCTTTGGTCCTCATGCAACTCTAAAGAGTTAAACCATTTCCAGAAGGCTCTGACTGCTTTCCTCCAGGCTCACCAACTGTCCAGTAAAGCAGACAGTTAAAATGCTTCTCTTCCATACTTTACAGAAAGAATGCGTTTGGTCTTTCAATACCTGGGGAAGGGGGTTTTGTGGGAGGCATAAGAGACTCCATTTTGTTTGTGGCACGGAATTAGCCTCTCCCATGCAAAAGCACAGGACACATTCCCTGATGCTCAAAGATCAAAGAGAAAACTCTGCTTCTATTTAAATTGCACATACTCATCTCAATCGTTTCTACCTGGCCTGATCTCACCCCATAATTGAGACCGAGTTGTAAACACCTTTTAGGATATTATAACTACAGCCTAAAATCTCCAGGAGTCTGCTAATAACTCTTTACTCTGCACAGCTGGGAGGCATGCAGTTCCTAAAAGTTATGGTGTGGCCCTGTTCTCTTTGGAGGGGTTCACTACAGATGCTGTTGGAGTTTCCCTTCAAGAGCTCTCCAGCTCAAAACACCGAAGTTCAGCTCTTGACATGATGATATTGTGTTTTACTAGTCATTGATGATTCTCTCTACAAGGTAATTTGAATTTGGGAAATAGGGTGGTTTGACCACTCTACTTACATTATGTGGTTTAATAAACAGAGAAGCCTTAACCAAAACAATTCTCTCCAAAGCTGTTATTTTAGTTTTAATCACCACTGAGAAGACAAAAAAAAAAAAAAAGAAAGAAAGAAAACCAAAAAACAACCAAATCCCAAATAATCCATCTTACAGTTCATTCTTCACAGTTTCAAATCTCCAAAATTTGATTTACCACAAATGTAAGTTTTATTATATTGCAGAAACAACTAGGAGTCCCACAGCTCCCATTGCCAGTGCTGCACCAAATCTAGATGACTCAAGGTAATAGCCAAGGCATGTCTTAAAATTACTTCATACCAGACTCAAGGACCCCCAAATAAGCAGAATCTATTGACCCCATTTGGGCAAGAAGGACCAGATAGCTCCCCAGGGAACGGGCAAAAGTGACTCCAACATGGGAAGCTTCGACAGATTGTTTGAGAGACAAAGAGATCAGATAGAAGTCCAATAGAGCAGATGCTGTAAGAGGATTAGAGCAAGCGGATTAGAAGCCTTGAGAATGCAAAGATCATCAGACTCAAAATTCCTCTTTAAACATAATCAGGAACAAGTATCCCAACTCCCCCTCCCCACTACCAATACTCCATGTCCTTATTTCCTCTCTCCCTCCTCCTCTCTCTCAATCATTTTATGTTCCCAAGAGGTAATTAATGTCATGTGATGGACCTGCATAAAGCTAAGTAGGGGAAATATCTAGAAATGTGGCAGGATCTTCTTAGGCTAGAAGAAGCAGAAGAACTATGGAAATGGACAAGGACATACCAAAAACCTCAGGTCCTGATAGAACCTGCACTCAGGTGTGTGACAAGCAGGAATGCCAGATGCCGGGGAGAACGCAGGTCCCAAATGGATGAGGCTACTGCCAAGAACAGAAACACAACTGTTTTTCCAAACATGTTACTGTCCAGAAACCTGCTGTTTCCATGACAGCTTCACCTGTTTGTTACACCTCTCCTTCAAGTCATTTAGACACGGTTGAAGATCCCACCAGCATCCACCAAAGAACTCTCATTAAGTTATACAATACTCTTCTTCACTCTCCTACCTTGAATCTGTCCAGTTTGGCCTGTATTGTCCTTATATACTGAAAACATTTATCCACAGTTTTTTTCCCCGATAGTCTCCTAAGTGGGTTTACAGCTATAAGTGTTGGGAAAAGATCAATATATACTAAGCACCAGCACTGCAAAGCTAGGAAATATATCCACAAAGTTTGCATGTTTAGCATTTGTTTAACTTGTCAATACAAACCCACAGACATTCAAAATAATGGCATGAAGCATTATGCTACTCATAGGATCAGCCACGCTATGGATAACAGAGTATAAGTGAACAACTGTGAATATCCTATAGGCTGAAATAAACTTAATCTTTTCCAAAGAATTATGAATCTACTCGTAACAGACAAAGCTATGTCATTCACATCCTGTAAAAATGGCTGAACTGATCAAATAATTTAATGGACTAAGTAACAATCCACCCAACTCCAAGTAAATCATTCTACCACCAGTTTTACAGGGCCCATGAAAAAAAAAAGCGAACTATAAAGTCAACATACATTGACTCCATAACTATAAATATGCATGTGCACAGGGATGGCAAATCACATCTACCTAATGCCACAGGTGGCAGATCTCCTACATATTAAGCCATAAGCTCTGGAAGAGAAGGTTTCCATCTTATGGACAGCACTTGCATTTAGACACACCATACTTATCTCTGGATATCACCTCTGAGCTTCTCATGAAGCTCCTTATCCTTTCCAAACTGATCTGCAGTTCAGGTCACGTATGGTGGTCCTCATCGTGTACCCTCCAGGCCACTGCCTCTCTACCTTCTCTTCTAAAGCCTGCTTTTTTGTGCTTTGTGTCTAAAAGCAAATACAAGCAGATCCTAGTTTGCATATTCAGTCGAGGCTACAGTTTAGCTGAAGCCGTAAATCACCACCAAACCTTCCTTCTGCGGACAGAGCACTTAAGTGCCAAAAGCAAAAAAGCGGCTTTGCCCAGGATCAGCAGCAACAGCCACCTAACCCCAGGACTGCCTGGAGGATCCATCCCCAGATTCAGACTCTCCAAATTGACACTGAGAACATTATTATTAGTCCCAGTAAATGAAATGCAAGTATTGGGCTGTGAGAAGGAGGAGGTAAGAAAGGAAAGGGAAACTACCTGGCATGAATGATTCTATCAAGAACTTCAATTAAATTGATTGATACAAGTTTGCTGGCAATAGGGAAAAGTGCCACGTACCTTCCCCTGCCTTGTTTAGACTCTAAATAGCGAAGTAAACCAATAATGCAAGGGAAGCTATAAATCTCTGTTGGGCCTGGTGACAGGCACTGTGCAAAGCTATTAGAAAGGAAAGAGATTAACTTTGGTATTCAATCCCTTCGCTTCTCAGTTCCTTCTCTTCTCTTCCTGCTCCAAGGTCAGAACCACAGTTATTTCCTCATACACATATGCTCATTTCACCCTTATTTTGTAAGAGCAATGCTTGTGGTATGGACTGACAGGCTGCAACACCCAAGGACCCTAAAGAAGCAGCGCAGGGGAAAGCACAGGATAACCAATGTCACTCCCAGAGAAGCCTCTGCCCTAAGGAGCCAGCTGCTCAGCAACCTTCCCATCTTTCTCCACAGACTGCGTCTACACAGGCCAGAAGAACAAGAGTTGATGTCAGAGAAATGAGTTATGATACACTTGCTTAACTCTGGAGGTAAAACACACATCAGAGGGTCTCTACAATCAGCAGGTTTGGCCCAGGCCCATCCCTTATAGGAAGGAATTCAACTGTTCACCACAATGATTCAAAACCTACATACATCACCTCAGCTCTGCACATCACCTCTGCATAGTCACCTCTTCACTAAAGCTGCTGCTGTTTGGCCTTTCTCCCCAGCATGAAGAATAACCAGATACCATGCTCTTCCTCGATTGGCCCCTGTGGCCTGCTGGGTTTTCTCTTCAGTCCCAGCAGTGCGGTTGTGTGGCTGCATGCCTGCAAACCTTGGCTTTCCCCTCCAATCCTTCATGCCAGCCTGCAGTGAATTTGCTGTGACAGGCTGGACACCTGGCTGGGGGCAGAAGAAATCCTGCTCATTCTAGTTCGAGCCCTTAGCCAGACACACGCTTCTCTTCCATCATGCTGAAAAAGGAGGAGAGAAGACCCAGCCCCTGCTACTGGTGTCCATGTGTCCCCTCCCCAAGATGACCCAAGTTTCCTCGCTAGCCATCGCACTGCCGTGCACACCAGAACAACCCGTACAGCGCTCCAAGGGCTGGACAAAGCAGCAGCATTACTCCTGCAAATCAGAGACTGATGACAGGGAAGATTCCTCTGCTCTCACTCCTACAGCAACTGGATGGAGCAGACACAAGTAGCCACGGCAAACTTGTCCCAGTCTCTCATTCTGATGAAAAAAGTACAAATCAGGGGGAAACAAAGATAGCAGAAAATAAATTAGAAACAGATACAGCATCAAAAATAGCTGGATGCAGTGAAAGTAAATTCAGCTCTCTTACGGGGACATACAATAGTTCCCCCTGACTACCCAAGAAGTTATTCCTTCTAATGGAAAAATATAAACTAGAGGCATCTTTCCTTCAAGAATTAAATCTGTGTTAAAAACAGAGGCAAGCAGCATTTTACAAAGCAGGGATGCCACGATGCTCTGAATATAAAACTACAATAGTCAATGCAAGCAGAATTTCTGAGGATACGTCTTGGTAGGGCAGCTGATGGGGGACCAATTAAAAGAAAGTAACAAATCAGCATAGCAAAAGGCCGTTTTGTTTTGAACTTATAACTCTGGAAAGTGCTTTGCCAATGCACCCAAACCTGACCCACTCTTTGAGCCTTTGATAATTAAGCTCTCCCCTACACCTCTCAATCTTGAACTCAACCATCCCTGCTATTAATGCAGTTCAGGCACCTCAAACCTGAGCATCCGCCAACTGCTCAACTACACAGCAATGTGCAAAACATCCAAAGTGCAAGCTTGCGTTTAATGAACTAACATAGCCTGTGAAGCCCAGCATCTCAGAGATGAAGTAGTGCATTAGCTTATCTACATCTCTGCTGATAATCTGCTTTATACTCTCCAGGGAGATTTTCTTTTATTAGATGCAGTGGGGAGTTAAAAGAAAAAAAAAAAAAAAGGAGAAAATTGAAAGAAAATAGAGGAAAAAATCAAATAAAATAAAAAATATAAAAAATAATAAAGAACAATGCATTTGATAGGGGAGTATGGTTCTTGAACTCCACTAACATAGAAGAGAGAATGAGACAGCAATTGGCAAACACAGGAAAACAGCCAGCCACTTTGATAATAAGAATGTTGTCTCCTGTGACCTGCTATGATGAAAAGGAAATAAGTATCCCCGATACTCATCTACTTTTAACCACTGTGGCAGGAGCTGTGCTGACAGACTCCCATCTGCTGGTAGATCAGATACCACAGAAGACACACTGAAAAAACCACAGTCTCCATTATTACGAGAAAGTTATATATGTGGGTATATATATATATATATACACACAAAAAACCACATCTCATCTAAGGCTGGCAAGCATGCTAGGGATTCCCCAGGAAATTCTCATCTGTCCCCACTACTATTACTTTGCAGTTGTCAGATGGAGGGCTTATTTACAGCTCAAGGGGAGAACTTCAATGAACAGCTCTAAATAACCTACTGAACCATAAACTGTCCTCCTGAAGCGGGATCCCCAGAATCTGCTCCTGAAATCCAGGCCATAATAACAACTGAACTTTCCTACAGCAATTTTTTGTTGTTCCATTACTCACAGGGGAGGGAAACGGTTGGAACTTTATCAGCCTGTTGCTGAATTGTCCTTCCATAAGCAGTTCTTATCTACAGAGTTTCTTCACTCTCAGTAGTTAAGTCCCTTAGTACCTTGCAGCCTTCACTCACATCAGTCAGGTTAATAAACCCCTTCGGAGTACAGCCCCAAGTCTTGTTTGATAGCTCCCTCTGAGGCATGATGCACATATAAGCTCTAAAGATTTTCCACAGGAGACCATGATGGGAGATAGGCTGGCAGAGAGTGAAGGATTCTTTATTGCCCTGTTAAAGACAGAAATCTGTGGCTGCAATTTATTGAACAGTAAGACATGCAAGAAATGAAATTTGTCCAAACACAACAAACAGCAAATGACCCAATCTGGGCACCTATCAAGGGAAACAAAGACTTCAGGTCAACAGCTGTCACGCCAGGACGGGAGTTATTACTGCTGATGAAAAGCAACCAAGTCCTAATAAAAAATACATCCTACAGAGAGGCAACAGGAGAGAGGAGGACAGGAGAAGCGCGCAGGGATAAGTATTCACCTGACACGGGCAAAGACAGACCTGTAATAGGCTGCAAATTACATGGTAATTAGGTATGAGAACAAGATCCAACAAACTTGAACCTTTGACAAAATCCCAACCATCTCTGTTATCATTCTCTTGGATAGTTTTTGCTAAACTGAAGCAGCAGGACTCAGACTACAGGGCACAGAGGGGGAAAAAGAGGAGCCCAGGTCTGCTCCTGCAGATCTGCTGGTAGGTCTGGCTAAGCCAATTCCTCTCCCCGTGCCTCGGTTTCACTGCACAGAGAGCAGAAGCACACAGCACATTTTATGACGCGTTGTCTATCGCGGGAAAGTAAGTCTCTTTCTCCTTAGAGAGTAAAGAATTACGACACTTCCAGGTTCTCATATCACATGAGGTACCGCTTGGCCTTTTTATTACCTAGTTTGTGAGCAGCAAAAGCAGAATGAACACAGCAGACACTTGGCTTGCCTCCTCTATACAGGAGGACAAATTAAAAAACTCGCATTTATGAAAATTCCCTCTTGATCAAAACGATCAAGCATCGTTCCTGGGATTTTTTCACTGTGTGATAGGGTCACCTGGCAACAGGCAGTGAAAGCAGAAGCTGAGCTTTTTCCACAAGCAAGGGCTCAGCATGGCTGCGCTTCAGGGGGAGCGCTGGAGGAGCCAGGCAGCTCTGAACAAGCCTGGTCTCATCCGGGAGGGGGCACTGGTAACACACAGTACCCAAATCTTCAGGCTACCAACCACCAAAAATGACAGAAAAACTAATATTCAATTAAAATACAAATGTACATTGTCTTGATGTTCTAGTAATTTGATGACTTGTAAAATTAAACGCTGCATTCTCCTAAACTAATTCAGGCAAATCCTCTGCACTTTTATAAAAGCAAGGGTATTCCCTACACCAAGGGATCTGTAAAAGCGTGCACGTCGCTACCAGGTACTGGTGTTTGGCCAGCAGTGAGCAGGCAGAGCAGTTTGCTAAATGTAGTTATTGTGGATGCTGCCCACGGAGGTGCCCTGAGAAACTCCGTGCAGGTTCCTTGCACAAACGCCAACATGCAGCGATGCAAAGCTCTTCTGTACTACCTCCTGTAGCCAAACCAAACAGCCTGCACAGGACATGGGTGGGAGTACTGAGGCTCCTACAACTGAAACAACTCAAAAAGAAACTTGGCCCCAGCAAGTACATTCACTAAGGGCGCACAATGAGCATTCACCTTGTACAGAGGCGTATCTGAATGTGCTTCTCACTGAATACACTCAGCCTCTGGCTGTTTTCTCTGGACTCCTCCTTTTTTTCTCATCCCTTACAGCTATGGGCTGTGACAAGCAAAGTAAGGCATCAGGCCCAGTGAACACCTACGAGGCAGATTTCCAAGAGATAAAATACCAAATGTGCATGGTTGCAAAAATGTACGTCCTAGAATTTGGGAATACAGACTTTTATCTGCAAGTTGTGGTTAATCTTCAACACCTTTCTAGGTTGAACTCTGTGGAGTTGCTGCTCCCTTGCGTCTCCTTTCTTTTTTTTCTGGAAGCTCCAAGCCCTTCAGGCCAGAATCAGTTTGTTGCTTCCACACTGCAGGCTATAACATTTGGGTTTGGTCTGCATGCAAAACTGGCTCACATCCAAGCACTGGAGATGTGGGGGGTTTCAGATCTTCTGCTAGGCTAGTGATGAGTTAGGAGCGATCATCCACGCAGCAACTCACGTTTAAGCTACATAAGCCTAGTGTTAGCTCTTCCAAGAGATTGAGACATCTCACCCTAAAGTCTCTGACGAGGTCCCAAAAGCAAGGCTGCTGTAGAAGATAACATTCAGGAGTCTCAGCAGCTCTCATTTTTCAAACTTGGCCACTGAGCACCTGTTTCATCCTAAGCCTCTGACTCAGCCCAAGCAGCCCCACTTGCCAAATCTCACTCTAACCAGCTGTAAGTTGCTCTCCACACTGCACAAGAGCAATGTTACCCTTGAGAATTAAGTACAATTGCTCACGTAGCCTGAGCTGCCAACACTCAGAAAACGTGTTGGTTGTATAGCAACAAACATGCAGCCGTTTAGGAGCTCAGATGTGGATACTCTGGCCAGTCATTGCTCCTGTCAATGGTGGGGTTGGCTTCTGATCTCCCTGCTCTGTCAGACCAAGGGTCAAAAGAGCAGTGAAAGGAGATGATGCTAATAACCTCAGGTTTGCAACACAGGTGGGCAGTTTTGATTTCATCCAGTAGAGGGCAATACTAACATAGGAAAGAAAAAGTAAATTACAGCATTTCATGCACTACAATAAACAAGTAAAGGAATTAAAGGCCCTGATCTAGCAGCACTGAGCACAAAACAAAGCACTTGGAGAGTCCATGTGCTCGTTCCAGCAAAAATCCTTCCCCAGTCTGGCGCCAGTTAGCAGAAGGATGCCCTGCACTAAACTTTCAGATGCTTGTTTCAAGTAAGACTTTTTTAACTGTTCTGATTAAAACAGAGAAGACACGATCTGTCTTGGTCATAGCAGAAATACAAACAAACCTTTGTTGTTGTTCATTAATAAAGAAACCCTTCCATCCCACCCAATTTTAGTCTGCATATTTGATAAGGCCCAAAAGATCAGTGCTTCATCATTCTCCCAGACTAGCCTGTTTGATATTGACAATTTCTAACAGACAAAGAGATAAAATGTACCAGCATTTAATTATAAATGTAATGGAACTTCCTCATGCTTGTTAGGACCTGAAATTAACTGTCTATGACCAAAGCTGTGAAGTACACACATAGTCATCACGCATTTCTAAAGCTTGTGACAGTACTGTCACAAATTGTGCTCTAATAGCATCCTTCCACAACGTGCTTCAGAGGTTAACTCCACATATTTTAAAAATATATTTCTTTTCCTATTTTATAAATAAAACTCTCCACTTCTATAACCTTGCCATCCCATGACTTCAAAATAATTTACAAATATAAATGAGTGAAGTCTCACAATAAAGTTTTGCTTTTGTTCCACTCAGGCAAATGCCCTTCTTTAGAGACTGGGAAGTTGAGGCACATGACATGACAGTGGGTTTCCCCAAGGTCACACCATATATCTGCAATGCAACAAAGATAAGAACTTCTTCGCTAGTCTTGTATTTTAATCATTTACCCAGACTACTATTCATGTTTACTAGCGTAAAATATTTTGTTTCTTCTCTGAAGTCCTCCATTGTCCTCAGATTATGGAGCTGGGAGGTGGAAAGAAACTACTTTTCTACTCACAGTATTCTGCTATTATGTTTATTTGCTTATAAACATGGTAAGATATTTTCTGTTTTGTTCATTCTATTTATTTTTCCCTTCTCCTAAACAAAAACACCGAGGACTATCTTTCCAGACTTTCTTAAAAATCAAATAATCTTCTCCATAAGCATTAAGAAAGCCAAGTCCCACTATGACTGATCTCAATATTAAAAAATAGCATATTACACACAGTTCAGCGCTAGCCGAGAGTTATCTACTGAAATCAGTGTAGAAAGGGCTGTTAAAAACAGAAACAAACACAACTGTTGCACCTAGAAATACGTACTAGTGAATTTGCAGATCTTGGACCAAATTTCTAACATAGATCCTTAGGTGTCTAGCTTTCACGTATCTCTTTGGGACTTCCAGCACATGGTAGCAGTAAAATGGCACGTGTCTTCGTGGATGTGTGCCTTACTTCTCCCTCCCTCTCCCTTGCACCCAGGCAGGGCCAGTTCCACACACAGCAGCATCAGAGGTGTGAACTCTCTCAGTCTATCCGCTCTGTGTAATGGTGATTTTTTTAAGCTACCTATGATCATGTTTATGGTAACAATTTTCTTCTAAGGCAGAAAAGACAAACTAATTCAGACATAGGATTAAATATAGTACACCTGATACAACACACAGTTGTGACTTAATACGCAGAGTTACTGCACCTCCCGATCATACAACAGCGACAGCCTATTCACCATTCCTCCCTGCATCAAGGCTGAAAAAGAACAATTTTGCCACCTGTTGCCATGGATGATTTTTAAGTCATTACCACAAGAGCACTAAAACGAAGGACCCTAAATGCCTGGGAACAAGGAGGTCTGGATTCTTGCCATATCTCACAGCTACCCCAAAACCCTTGCCATGTCATCTCAACTCCTGCGTCTCACTTCCAAAAGTGGCGTAATGACATAACTGCCATCCCTAGCGGTGACACTCAGACTTTGAAATACTCCAGTTCATCACTGGTGACATAATATTATACTATCAAAGAGCAGTAAGGACAGGACGTATACCTGTTAGAGTCAGAAGAGATTACTAAGCCAGTTAGGCTAACTTCTTTTAAGGTTTGACACAATACACTTTAAGGCATTACCACTTAAAATGCTGGAAAATTTTCTGACCACTAATACCCTGAATCTTGACACCCTATCACTGGCCAACACTTCGCCTCTAGCAGGCAACTAGTGGAGGGATTTAGTGATAGCATTGCTTGTTTGAGCATGACAGGTTTGTGTTTAACAAAAATAGCAGCTTATTTAAATAAGGTATTTTCCTCCTACCACATAAAACAGAATCAACCCGTAGCATCAGCACTTCCCCTGTCAACAAATTAAAGATCCCGTAAGGCTGTAAGCACAGGGTAATTGTGTTGTCCTGTGTAAGAAAGGCTGTGAGACAGCAGCAGTCCGTGCACTGCTGAGGGAGGGCAGGGAGCTGGGCTGCAGAGAGGGGAAAAGCTCCGTGTCTCCCCGATCCTCTCCAAGCTGACACGTGTGGTCACTGTCACCACACGAGATGGTGCCCGGGCTGTGATTATCCTCATTGTCATCTTCCTGCAGCATAAAGCTGTTAATGTCTAAGAAACAGTTCTAAGTCAGAAAAGAGGCTTGATCTGGGATCTGGAAAATATCACACAGTGTATATGGGGGAGCTTCTATAACACTCACAAAAGCAAGCAACTCCTAACGCTGAGGTGATTGCAGGCAACAAGCCGTCAGGATGCTTCCCGCGTGCAGCTCTGCAAATACATCCTCATTCAAATACCGAGTCCATCAACCGACCCCATGCAGGGCGCAGACACCCTTCCTTCACAGGGCGTGGATCCTAGAAATGAAGCAGTCGCCCACCCTCCCAGTGCTGTATCCCCACGCAGTTCAGACACTCTGACCCCGCTCTACAGTCTTGGAGCTCGCACACACACGCAGCCCAGCCCACACACCTCAGTCGATGCACCCGCTACTCCCCCCAGCAACCTGGCCACCCTGCAGCACTTGACACCCCGTCCCCACGCCTGGACCTGGGCTGTCACATCTTAGCCAAGGCAGCCCAAGCCAGCCTCCCATCCAGCACATCCTGCAGGCAAAGGAGGCTTTACCCCCCACACCTGCTGCAGCAGGGAAACTTGAAGGCTCCATTACAACAGTGCATCACTACGCACAACTCAGTCATACAGTATGATCATTTCTTTATTTTAATTTTTTTTTTTGGCCCTGTATGAAGCATTTCCTTACAAACCTATGAACATTTCCTAAACAAATACTGTCAGATTTTTTAAACCCAACCAGTTTCCAGTTCTCCTGTCTGCCTAAACATACTGAGGCCTTTCCCATCCATAATATATGCATGTTTAGTAACTTCCAAATATGTACTAGTTTGAAACTGCTCCAAACTTCATTGCTTCAAGACAGATCGTGCAATTTGCAGCCTACATGTGCAAAACCTAATGCAAAGACTGACTTACGCAGACCCACATTTCAGAAGTCCAGATTCACAAGTTGCCAGGGGGCTGGGGCTTACCAGGGCTAACCTAATGCTAACTATAAATATTAGCTACAAAATCATGTTCAGAGTTTAAAGCGTAGAATATATCTAAATCATGGAGGTATATAATTCTGTCTGGTTATTGCAGCTTCCACACTGAGAAAACAGCACTGAGTTTGTAGTAAAGAAACAGCTATGTTTACCCCTCATACACACACGTAAATAATGTAAATGCTGGACATGTTGCCTTATCATTTGATGCTAAGGCAAAACAGTATCTTGAACTACTACAGAAAATAGATCAACAACTGAATGAACCAGGAACAAAGGATAGGTTCAGCTAGTGAAATACAGACCTTAAACAAATGTTGTGAAAGGCTCTTTGGGTAGCTTTTGTGGTTTAGTATTTTCTCTTTAAATTGTCTATAAGGCCGAGAGGGACAAATGGCAGGGTATATTTAAGCAGCATGATCTACCTGCCTTTTAATTTTTAATTTCCCAATAAAACTGACAGTATTATCTCTAGAAACTCACTCGCTCAGGGCCATTTTTATAGTCTCCGGCTTCGCATGAATTCTCCCTAGAGATCGCAAGATCCCCCGACTCTCATCTAGCAAACATCTGACTAAACTGCCTATTAGACAATAATGCCCTCCAGCAAGAGGGGGGAAACACCGCTCTGTTCCTGTGCCTATCTTCTCCCTCCACCCTCCCCAGTCCCCATCGCAGTACAGACAAGACTGCAACAGCCCCCTGTTTGGGGGGAAAAGCAGTCAGTGGGTAAGACATGACTTCTGAGAGTTCAAAGAGGTTAAGCCACACAGGGGGAAGCCTGCTTCAATGGGAATTTCACAACTGTTTCCTAATAGTTTAGGCTGTTGGTTTTAATTCCTCTCTAGCTAGCAAGGACAACCCAGACCACTGCAGGGTTAACCATTTAGCTCCTGTAGCCCACCATGCACTCTACAAACTGGCAAATTCAAACCCTCTGGAGATGACACAGCAAGAAACAAATGTCAAACATGCCCCGAAAACACAGAAACCAGCCCTGCATTCCCAGCATTAAATGTTCTCTGGCAAACACAGCCTCACACACAAAAAGGATCCCTGCTGGCCTCTCATCTGCCAGGGCTCGTGTATCAGCACAGGAACCCAGCAGGAAAAGAGTCAGGAGGTCTCTCTCCATCTTTCACCCTCCTGCAAAAAAATATTTCTCCAAAGGATTGAATATTTTCAAGAGGAGGGAAAACCCTTGCAGAAGCGAGGACAACAGCAATGAGTTTTCCACAAAGCTGTTGCCCTCGGTAGTTGTGCTTGGGGATTTACCTGCCAGCAATTTCAGCATTTGCATCCCAAACCACACTTACCATCACCATTCCTGAGCAACCTGGTGTTGGGGGCATTCCCTCCTTGTGCAGCTATGCCCTTTCCTTCCCCTTCCTGAAGAGGACTGCTCCCTCTGAGAAGCTTCAAACAGAAAGCCTCAAAATTCAGAAATATTTTTTTTCCTCTGTCCTACCTTGCTGGAGACCATCCAGGATTTACAGTTCTGGGGCTGAATTCTTCTCTCTAAAGTAAGAGGAGTGAGGGTAAAGGAGCAAGACCCACGAAAATGAGCTCAGAATCTAGCCACCAGCTTTCTGTGCCCTGCATCAGCCAGGGACACGAATGCTGCATGAAGAGTCCCTTTGCTCAAGGGAAAGAAAAGAGTGTGCTTCATGCAGCAGCAGCATCTCTGGCTGGTAATCTCCAAAACAAACAGTACTGGGGATGAAAGAACCATGCCCTTTACACTGCTCTTGCAGTACACGTTTGCTGTAATCTTCCCAACACGGACTTCTACTCGGCTCCACAAAAAGAAAAGCACTTAAGACATTTCAAACTTAACAAAACGCATATGCGTTACAGCGCAGCAATGTGAAACTGAACTGGCAGTTAAACGGACTGACTGGAGCGGTTAGAGTTATTTTATATCTGATTTCAATTTTTCTGTTATGCAAGGAGGTGAAGGTCATAGAACAATTTAGTGGCAGGGCTGCAGACAGATCCCAGGTGACTGACAACTAAACCCTCCTCCTCTCCAGCCCTGGCCTATCTCTTAACTACCAAACAGCACAGGAGTCCCTTATCAGCAAGTGACAGATGCAAGTGGGTCTCCAGGATGGCAAAAGCAAAAAAAAAAAAAAAAAAAAGAGGGTCCCGCAGGTTCTGAGGCAGACAAGAGGTTGCTGGGGGCATCACTGTTCATTATCTATTATTCTTTTTTCATTAGATAACGCAGACCAAATATACTTGGCTATTAAACAGAAAGGCACCAAGGGACCCAAAAAAGACAAATTAATTCCTGATTTATGAACAGAAAATGCAATAACCATAAGGGGAAATCAGCATATTGCTCATGTACTAAATGATCATTTCATAGACAAAACTGGGAATAAACCCAGGAATAAAGAAAAAAAGCAGAAGGGCTATAGCTGTAGTGCTGGGGGTCTAATCCACAAAGGAATATTATGGAGAGCACTATTAATTCAGTCACCTGGAGGAATAACAGTATCACTGCAAAACAAAGAGTATTTAGATTCACTGTATAGCAGGGCTAACCCAGACCAAAGGTTTTCACAACCTTAATATCAAAAAGAATCTTGTATGTATGTGCATATACTTATGTATGAGTACATATGTGCAACGTTTTTAACTTCCCATAGCATTTTTTGCTTCTCCAGTCCTCCACCCTCTCACATCTCCACCAGAAACTCGTTTGCAGCCTTCTGTTATTCCATGCTTGACTTCCACGCACAGATCTACTACGGGGCCCGTGCAATGCTACGGAGTGCTGAGCTATGGCAAACGCTTATATCAGCTGTGATCTAACTTTGATATAACTGAGTGCTAGGTAAGATGCACAGGGATCTGGGAAAAGTGGTTAACTCTTACAGATGAAGGATGGGATGCTGGAAGTTCTGACTGAAATGAGTAACAGCTCAGGGCTAAGGAAACAGGAACTGCGGCAGTATGACTTCTGTCAGCCAAGGAAAGGCTGTCACACAGTAAGGATATGCAGACTAGAAAGTGTTCAGATACAGCCTTTGAAGATACACGGCTTAATACGTGAACCAAACACACAAAGCTAACTGGAGCCATTGTGCATGCTTAGCACACAGATAAAGTAACGAAGAAACACATGACGGATGGGTGACAGAAGATTAATAACCAACAAGAAAGCATATGGAAACTGCTATGCTGTATACAAGGGAAGGTGGTAATATAAGGTAGCACAGCAAGGGTATAAAGTAAAACTCAGCTCATGGACATATGAGCTGGAACCCTCAATGTGCAGCTTGACACCAATGCGTGAAAAGTGCTGTGCTGGTGTATTTGCTATCTGCCATAAAGACTAATGAAAGAAAAGAAGCAACAAATCCAACCTTTAATCACATCTATAGTTAAAAGCAATTTTGATAGGACAAGACCCCTGGTTCGGAAGAAATAGAGAGCCCAGTAGCTAAAAACACACTGATATTGCAAATTTTATCAGCGACACTTCCGATCAAGAAGCAAACTGGATGAAACATGAAGTATAGGGTGGCAACCCCATCAGCACAGCCGTATCTTTCTCTAAAGAATCCTATAGTGTCTACCATCAAAAGAAAGAAGTAAGAAAGAAATAACTCATACATGAAGCAGAGCTAATTTAGGAAGGGGAACAAAACTCAGTTTGGGTTGTAGAGAAGACAGAGTAAGCGTCAATTAATCATCTATGTACAATTAGTTATATACACTTCTTCATCTGAAAAAAATCCTTAAGTAATGTAGATTCAAAACTATCTTCTGCAACTATGGTATCAAATGCCAGATAGGGTCACACAAATCGTAACAGTCATTCCACACCAGTGACACAGGACATGGGATATTTTAGCCATTCTATCTATAGATACTATACAGAAAGACACACATTTCAGAAAACTTTATCCTGTTTGAAAAAACAAGTAGTAAGGAGACTAGAATTTAATCACCATCAACCAGGAAATCTCAATAGGCTCTATGAGGTTGGTGAATACCAGCCTTTCCCCACTTGAGCGTGAGGAAACTGAGTGACAGGTTAACAGGCTTGCCTGAGACCAGAGTGACCCAGTGGCAGAACCAGCAGCTGTGTGTCCAAATCCTGCGCTTTAAACACTAATGCAAAACCTCCTTTCCTGAACAAGAATTGGAAAGCTAGGTAACCTGCTCCTCAGTGATCACAGAATGAGAGAAAGTTTTGGGTTGGAAGGGACCTTTAAATATCATCTAGCCAAATGCCCCTGATGTGTGCAGCGACATTTTCCACTAGATGAGGTTGCTTAAAGCCCCATCCAACCTGGCCTTGAATATTTCCAATGACAGGGCATCCATAACTTCTCTGGGAAACCTGTTCCAATGTCTCACCACCCACACCATAAAAAATTCCTTCCTTATATCTAATCTAAATATACCTTCTTCTAGTTTAAAACTGTTACGTCTTGTCCTATCACTACAGGCCCTGGTAAAAAAATTCTCTCTCCATCTTTCTTATAAGCCCCCTTTAAGTACTGAAGGGCCACAGTGAGGTCTCCCTCTTTTCTCCAAGCTGAAGACAACTGTCTCAGCCTTTCTTCATAGGAGAGATGTTCCAGCCCTCTGACCATGTTCGTGGCTCCTCTGGACCTGCTCTAACAGATCCATGTCTGCATTGTACTGGGAACCCCAGAGCTGGATGCAGTATTCCACGTGGGGTCTCGCCAGAGCGGAACTGAGGAGGAGAATCGCCTCCCTCGACCTCCTGGACACACTTCTCTTTATCCATGCCTTATTTTTCATCTACCAGTATCCCCAAATCCTTCTCCGCAGGGCTGCTCTCAATCCATCCATCCCCCAGTCAGTATTGATACTGGGTATTGCCTCAACCCAGGTGCAGGACCTTGCACTTGGCCTTGTTGAACTTCACGAGGTTCACATGGGCCCACTCCTCAAGCCTATCAAGGCCTCTCTGCATGTCATCCCTTCCCTCTAGTGTGTCAACTGCACCACTCAGCTTGGTGTCATCTGCAAAGCGGCTGAGGGTTCACTCAATCCTACTGGTCTATACAACTAAAAAAAGACATTGAGCAGTACCAGTCCCGCTACAGACCCCTGAGAGAGACGGCTTGTTACTGATCTCCATTTGGACATTGACTGCAACTCTTTAAATGTGTTCATCCAGTCAGTTCTTTATCCACTGAATAATCCATCCATCAAATCCATATTCACTGCTTCAATCACCAAAAGACTTTTTAAAATAAAACAGGAAAAAGGCAATTGGAAATCATACAAAACCCTGATTAATATCACACAATTTAAAATAATATACAACTGGTATATCCCAGCAATCAAGATTCATTTGGGCCACACTTGCAATGATCTCACCTCTTTCTTCTTAGAGAAACATTAAAGTTAAAGGGATATAAAGCATCAAGGGAAATCCACATGGGCATCAATTCCACCTCTATTCTCCTCTCTTTAGGTCCTCTCAATAGCCCTTAATCCCCCACCCAGGCTCCACAACCTGTCCTCAGACCACATCTCCACCAGTACTGAATGCAATTACTGTAATTGATGTGCTGCTTTTGTTAAGACCATGGTATCAATAAACGGGAGTAAAACAAGCTGCTAAGGAAGATGCAGGAAATTTATTAGAAAGGATGCATGCAGTGGCTGGCATAATAACTGTTG
Organism: Dromas ardeola; assembly: GCA_013398915.1. Taxonomy (NCBI): domain Eukaryota; kingdom Metazoa; phylum Chordata; class Aves; order Charadriiformes; family Dromadidae; genus Dromas; species Dromas ardeola. The sequence goes on from VYZM01002710.1 coordinate 21,243, forward strand.
ATGGCCAATTCATAAATCACAGCTGGATTCTTTGGGAGACTTGTAACTCCCAGGCGGCTTCCCTCATAAAACAACAACAGTATGAGGAAACAAATGAGAGACTGCTGTTAAAGCCAGTGCAAAATCTTTGCTATGCCAGTCACAGCCTCAAAAGCTAACGAGGACCCATTAGTCTAAGTTAGCAGGCTCAGAAGCAGCTAAAAATCCAGCTGGATATGTCAGACAACAAACTCTCGCACCCTCTTTTTCAGATGAGTGAGAAGTCACACCTCAGACATGTTCTCTGACCTCTCTCAAGGCCTGCACTTTTAAGAGAGTCCAGCGACCCAGAAAGCAATTCAGTACCTATCAAAGGTCACACAGCACTTCGGAAGCACCCAGACCCTGCAACAACATCACACACCTAGCCAGCACCCGACACAGCAACCCAAGGCCACACTAAGGAAGTTATCGTAGCAAATAGCAGTTGTGCAGGTCCCAGCATGAACATGACTGCAGGCAGGCTGTGGCAAAAGACCTGAGGGCGCAGCCGTGTGGCTGAGCAACTCAACCAGCCAAATGGCATCTTGCTCTCAAGGTGGCAGGCCTACCCAGGAGCAGGTCTACATCATCCTCTGCTACGCTAACCCCGCAGCTTGGCAAACACAGTCGTGCAATAGCCCAGAAGCAGAAACGCTGCACTGTTTCAGTTGTCCCATCTTCTCCCCAGGGCAGCCACAGCCGTCTTGTTACCTGCCTCTGTCCCCAGCGCCCTTTAAAATGGAAACACGAGGGAGGTGGTGCCCTGGGATGTGCAGTGTCTCTGACCACAAGATGCTGGTAACCAGCTGTCCCATTCCTATCACATGGACAAACTGGCAAACGGGCATCCATTTGGGCTGCTGCCTGAATTAATCCCTGGAGCCCTTACCTGTTGTACATCCCCTCTCTCCCATCCCCAGATCTGTGGCGTTTGATCCATGTCAGTAGTGATGAGAAGATAAGGAGGATGACAGAGAGGGGCTTACAGATGACAAGTGTTCCATGTAAATTTTTAATGGCAAAAAATGTGTCTTATTTTTATGATGATTTATTAATGTGCTTATAAATGTATAGACTGGCCTCAGGCATCATTCCATTGTATTAGAGGTGTTGCTGCTTGCAGCTGGGGTGATAAATAGCACACCTCCTGTGCAACAGACTCAAGAGACTTCTTGTTATGTAAACAGCGTACCCTTTAGGGCACTGCACTGTGTTGAGACCAGGACCGTGCACTGCAGCCTTACAAGCTGTAACTGCTACGCCCCACTTAAAGCCTTCTCCTCTCCCTAGGGTACCACCAGGAATATCTATAGACTCATGCTGAAATGAAATCTCATTTCAGTCTGTATTCACAGGCCAGTCTCCTGCTTGAGGGGTCCATCTTACATATTACCGGTCTGGCTCTGAGGGCCACACAAGTATTTCCAACTGTGCAACTCTGTTTACCATATCACAACATACTGGCTTCCCCAGCAAGCCATGAACTCACTCAGGGTTGCCTGTTTCTCCAGCTTGTATTACAACAATGCTACCACTTGGCACTTACACTGCATCTTTCATTTAGGAATCTCAGAATGATTTTTAGCAGCATCATTATCCTCGCTTTCTTTTCCTTGTGTAAGGAAATAATTCACCTAAGTCCCAAACAGTGTAAGCCACAAAATGGGAATGGGAAAAAGATTCTTCAGTTGCTCCACAGCCTGCATCTACTAGATTATTCTTCAATATATCTTACCGCCAAGAAGAATTAGCAAGGTGCATACTCTAAAGATCTCACAGCACTTAAACACTATAAACTTAATCCAATTTTATAAACCATTATCCATGAAACTGAGGCACAGGCATGGCAAGTAACTTGGCTAAGGTCCTCCAACCATTAAGTGTCAGAGTCATTTAGTTCACAAACACCGCAAGGAAGATAAGCAACACCACTGCTGCCGTTGCTATTACAAACAAAAAATGCTAGTTAATAATAAAAAGCTCAAGAATAGATACTAACTGCTCTAATTCTTGTTCAATACATAGGCAATGAGACCATGCATCTCCCACCACATCCCTTACGCAAGAGCCTTTTGTTATTTGGGGTTTTTTCTAAATAATTTCTATTAGGAGACCCTAGGTATGCAGGTCACTCTACCAAGAGATTTATACTTTTCATTAAGGCACGCGCAATAGGCAATAGTCTATCACAAGAAGGGCCACAGTAAAGAATGATGCATATATATCGACAGAAAAGAAATGTTGATGCCATGAGCTCACTCCCAGGCAGTAAATACCTGACAACACTTGCACCCTGAGCACATGCTGCACACTCCTCACTTACAGAGTGCAACTCTGATCTAAAAGCTGAGGCTGCAGAGGTAGTAGCTATAGCTGCTGTGCCTATCATACAGCCCTGAACATGCAATGAGTAGTCAAAGACAATAATAAATAACTGTAATAGATTTGATCAGGCTTGAAATGTTCACTTTTTAAAACCATCCCAACTCAACTTTAACTCTAATCTTTCTGGTTTGCTTTCTTCTTTCCTTCCATGCTGCTAGCTTTGATGTCAAAAGCAAAGGAATAAGGCCTTCCAGTACCACTGCCATCAAGGTAATAGATGTGATAGACTCAGGCTTACCACTGACTAGGTTATTGATTAAAATTTGTGAGAAGATGCTTTGGAAAGGCTGCAAGAGGCTTCAAACAGGAAAAAAAAAAAGTAAAATGTATTTCATTCCCGGAAGTGTATTTCGAAAGACTGAAGGTCAATTATCCTAGCAATTTACAGCCAGTCTCAACAATTTGGCTGGATTAGAGAGTATAATACAATAGGGGAGTTCTCCTCGCTCAGTCTCCCTACCCTCCCTTCTTTAGCAGCAGGTTTGAATGTCAGAAACAGCAGAAAGTGCAGGGCACCTATTTCACTGAATGAAGCAGCCAGCAAACAAGCATTTGTGAGTGGATGTTAGCAAATGCAGACTTAGAGAACATATGCTAACTAGCAAGCATTGCAGGAGGGTTTAAAAGCCTGAAAAACTGGGTTGGCAACAAATCAGCAAGCAGGAGACAGACGCTTTAATCACCAAGGAGATCATTTGATTGGTGGGGATTATCAGTTATTGGAGGAAGATGCACCAAGATTTGGTAGTTGAAAAGTCAATTTGTACAGAAAAATGGATAGTTTTGCATAACGTATTCATGCCTTACCATATCCCTCTCCTTCTGCACTGACCTGCCAGAGCCACCACGTTTGCCTTCCCCAAGCCCTGCCACTGTAGCCAGAAAGCAGAGCCTTGCTGCTCTTCCACTCCCAGCGTGCTGTCCCGTAACACCTGGCTCGATACCATCTTAGCCACCAGCATTGGGTCTTTTCCAGTTCTTCCAACTGATTGTTTTAACTACTCACAAGGCAGGTATTAAAAGTGGGTATCACATCCTGGATGGGTGAAGCAAGGATGCCAAGCTGCTCTCACCAGCAGCCAGGTACGCTGAAAGGTTGTGAGCTGGTACGTTATTTGTATCCAAGGTCACTCTAACTGAGCTGGTACCTTCCTGCTGCCCAAGCAAAGCATTCTCATACACTCATGTCAACCTTAAAAAGGCCAAAACATGTCTATGGTGTAAATACTTTGTCTGCTGAATACTGCAAAATGCACACATATAATGTCTTCCCAACCAATAGGATTATAAAGCCATTAGGCATGCCTCTACCTGCCTGTGTGTGAAAGGGGGTGATATGTGTTTTCTGATCATTCCTTCCTTTCATAGGTTATCAACTGCTCACTTCCTCGCTCCTCAGAGCAAACAAGAACTACAAAACCTTTCTGACCTACAGCACACCAATGTTTTATTTCAAATTCTTTTAAATTTCCATTCCCCCAAATGCACAAAGCTTTCTTCCTTCCACAGAAGACTAGAAGGGGTTAAAAGCCCACCCTCATTCTCCTTGATGGAGGCCATCCAGCCATGACCCTGGCTGAGTGGCAGACACATAGGAAGTGGATTATCAATAACTCTTTTTTCTACCTTCTTTCACCCTCTCTCTATACAACGTCAATGAGCTGGAAAATGAAAGGAATAATGCAGGTTTAAGAGGCCAATAATTAGGTCACAGCTGATCTCAGCTCGGATCAGCTGACAGCTGGTGCCTATCCTGCCCTGGCAAGCAGGGGGGCTTTCAGGACTCACAGGTTTAGACCAGCCTCTCCACTCTACCTCTTTGTTCCCAGACTCCTGAAAAGCAAAAACTGACAACAGTAATGCAAATCTCCCAAGTTTCCATCCACAGGAGTTTACAGGGAGGAATGACTTTGCTTGCTTTTGTCCTAAAATACCTTAAATCCTCTTTCCTGCTGCCTCACCACCACTGCGTCAGACCAGCACCACGCGCGAGTCACTGCTCCTGTGCAGTCCCCTTCCTCCCCCAACTCCATCCTGCCCACTCCAGAACATAATCTCAGTGTTTGCTTGTTTTAGCTTCCATAATCCTGTTGTCTTGCAAATCTCCTCACCATAATCCTCCTTTTGTCTGTCAATACAATTTATTTGCTGTGGGGAGGAAGGGAGGTGAAACATTGCTGGGAATGGAGAAAGCCTTTGACGCTGGTTTTCAAACATCCTGGGAGATTTGGCACCACCGTCCACTCCGCATCCAAGAGGGGGGAATCACAGCCACCAAGATGAAGAGTTTGCTGGGTCAAACCAGTGGCTGCTGCAGAATTAATAGCATGGTAGCAAGGATGTGTTGTTATTTGTGCCTGCACACGCTGCAGGGAGAGTGGGCAAGAAAAGCAAAGCAAGGAAAGAAGAGAAGCTCCACTCTCCCTTGACGAAGGGCTTGCACTGTCATTTTTACCTGCGCAAAGCAGGGGTAGAAGCTGAGGAATGGGGCACTGCTGTAGGCAGCAACACACCAGGGAGGAAAGAACAAAGCCTGCACCACTTGCACACTGACACAATGGTGATGGGCAGACAAACAAACTGGTAATTGACTGGTAGGAGCTGTGGCAATTTTGTGTGTTTGCATGAATAAAGAATCAGCTTAATCAGACTAATTCCTTCCAGTCAAAACACAACATGGGCTCCAGAACTCGCAGCAAAATTCTGCTGCACCAGCCAAGTTTCACACCAGAACAAAGGGGCTACGAATTCCACCCAATTTGGATGCAAAACTGAGAGTCAGGCCAAGTGCCCAGAAAACACTTCTGAATTCAGACAACCACCCTCTGAAAAAGGACAACAAATCAGGAAACTAGGCAATGGTTGTATGATTTGGGGTTTGTTTGCAAACATTTCAAAAAGAGATACAGTACCTGAGGCTCCTCAGGTCTGCTGAAGTACACAGGAAAAGAGAGGGCTGCATGCCATTCCAGGAGCGAAAGAAAACCAAAAGCAGTGCTTTCAAGAGATTAAGAAAAGTATCATTAACACCCCTTTCCTCATGTCAGCTCTCTACTGCAGGTCTCCTGCTAGGAAAGGAAATATTAAAATGTTGCATTCAGAATATCCCTCCCCCTAGGGAAAGTCTGGCTCAAGCTCTTTGCGGAGAAAAAGGATTTTTGGATTTACACTGAGCTAAGCTTGAGACCCAAGCACTTGGGACGTTCAAATCGTATTCAGATCAAGTTGCAAACACTGTTCATCCTGCACTTCCCATTGCAAGCCTTGCTCTATAAAATGGTTTTGTCCATCTTTCCCCAAAGTACATCACCTGAAAAAGTGCATTCTGGGAAGCATCACTCAAGTTAATAGTTTTCACTACCATTTATGTAACATTTGGATTTCAGTCTTTAAGGTTTGTTTGGAATATTAAGGGTTAAGCCAATTAACTATGGAGTTCAGCTTACTGGAGATTTTAAAGCAGAACAAATACTCAGAACCCATAAATCAAATAAACCATCAAAGGCCAGCAAACATTATTAAAAAAACTTCTGCATCCTTAAAGCAACATGGAGGGAATGCCCAGACTAAAGGTTGCTAATGCAGAAAGATTCTAGGAAAGACAGTAAAGACTCTAGGAAAGGCATTTCATGACGATGTTTATAAACTTACGTAAGCACAGTAAAAGACAGTACTCATGCTATGGGAATTTACAGCCAAAACCAATGCTGCATAACCAGGACTTTCATGGAGGGGCTGAGATTTTGAGGAAGGAACTGTGTGCAGAGCTTGAAACAGCAGCTGGGACACGAAGGAATTCCAGTACTGCAGGAGCAGACCTTCCCGCGCAAGTTTCAAGTAGATCAGGAACCTGTTATTCACCAGTTAATTCTACAATATGTTGTGGTTTAGCTTCCTTGAAGTAGGAGACCCTTTCCCTCTTCCTTGCTCCTTGTTGTTGCTCTCCAGTCACAGATTAATATATTGCCTTATATTCCTCTGATAACCTTGCCCACCAAGGCTTCCAGAGAAAACACAGCTTTTATCGGCAACTTTATCCCACTTTCATCCACCCATCCTCACCTACCCAGGGCTGAATTCCTGGCATTTATCATCTCACAGCAGTGTATCACACTCCATTTAATTTCAGAGCAGTCATCATCTAAAGATATGCAGCTCGATGTTTTATGTCTTGGATCAAATGGAGTATTTCCAGACAAGTCGCAGTATTTCGCAATTACTTGCTTCAAAATCTGGTATAGATTCTCCCACCTCCTGTGGCGGGTCAGCCCGTAATTATGCCCTTTGCAGGGATGAGGTACCTTAGTCATACAACAAGGAGCATCCCTTTCTCTAGCTGTGGCAGAGCTGGTAACCAGATGATAAGGAACTAGATGATCCTGATTAGTGGTTTCTGTTGCCACCTACAAGACACTCTCTATACACACTTGGAGCTTACAATTTTAAACACTGTCACTTAGAAGAAACTTTTTCGCCCAAAGATAATGTGCTTGAATGACAAGAAATATCACCGTGGGAGACGGATCACTGATAGTCTGCAGGATACCACTCCATGCAGCCAGAACAGCCTTGCTGTCCCATCTAGACAGTTGGGTGTGCAGAGACAGCAATGCCATGAAAAGCCACTTGCTGAAGCCAGAGCTCCCTGTACTGGACAGCACATAAATTACATGGCAAGAGACCGGGAGTGAGTGGCTTGTTTTTAAAAAGGAGCAGTTCTTAGTCTAATATATATTTAATATTTTGGTTCTTCATACTGGCTTACTGAGAGGCATCTTATCCACAGAAGAGCTGTAAACCTGCACAGCCAGCTTCCTCCCCCTCAACGCTTTACAACTTCATTCCCACCACCTGGGATTCCAAGACAAGAAGTTTGGCCAGCTTGGAAGTTTGAGGAAGCTCAGCTTCTCTCCTCCACTTCTTCCCCCACATCTCCCTTACATTTTCCCACAGCAGAAGCTTGGGTGTTCCAGAGGCTCAGGTATAATTTCACCCCGTGGTCAGAGGCAAAGTCAAAGTAAAGCCATGAGACAGTGAGTGTTTTGAGGAACTTGCCATTCCCTCCCTTCCACCCAAAAATATCTTAGTAAAGGAAGGAAGGCGATGAAGTCTGAATGCAGGATCATCCTGCGGGCACGCGATGAGGTGACACTGACTCTTCAGCCCTTAGCACCCGGGCACACGCTACTGAATGCTGGAAGCTGTGAATAGTACATTCTGCTCAATCTAATACAGACGCTGAGGAAACAGGATAATTTGTACTTCTGAAACTTCTTCTACTCTGGTGGATTCTGAGGCATTCTGAAATTGATATAAAGCTTCAATATGACTGAATACAACCTTTTCCACCTGCTGTGAAACACAGTAGCTGCACAGCTACAGTGTGCAAGAGTTCACAGCATGGCAGAGAAGGCATCTGCATAGAGTGAAGCAGGAGGGCAGAGAAGGACCGAAACAGGAAAGTGCTAAAGGTGCAGTTCTGGCCAGGACAAAAAAGCAAGTAATTGCTATTAACTATTTAATTGCTAACTATAATTGCTATAACAATTGCTATTGTTTAAGTCAAAGAGCTCAGTTTTACATCCAGGCTGAAAGCAAGCTGCTGAAGCCTTCCTGCCTCCAATACCTTACCGGATGTTGTATGTGGAAATTGGTTTTGCCTTGGCTTTTGACAGATGCATTTTTCAGGACTCAGTAACAGCAAAGCCCTCAATTCTGGAATGTCAAAATTTATGATCAGAACAAGGTCTGACCTTAGATTACACAAAATCCAAGAGGTGCCATCGGTATTTGTTTTAACAATCCATGTACCAAAGTTTACTTGTGTGACTGTTTTACAACTGCTGACGTCTTTGACTAAAACAATCTCCGCTGTTCCAGTGTAGCTCATCACTTTTTAGTTCAGGAGACATGAGGCTGAAACCCTGTAAATGCATCAGCAGAAGCTGCTTCAGGTTCACTGCTGCATTAGACTGGATATAATTTGCTCTGTAATCCACTTAACTGGGACATGCTTCCCCAAGGAAGCATGTTTACCTACTGGATTCCACAAGGAACTGATTTAAGCCAGTAATACTTAAATGGCAATAACTACTGTTTAACAGAGACATTAATTCTGCTCAATGAGGACAAAATGCTTCTGTTAAGGAAATTTTGCTAAGACCTGCCAATGCATAATGTTAACTCAAGACCTCAGCAGGCTTATATTAGTTAAGCATCTTTCTAATTGGGACAAACAGTTGCTCCAGGTGCAACGTTCAAGCCCTCAGTTGTGCTGAGACTATACAACTTGCATTAAAGTCGACAAGGATTTCAGGTGGCCCACAGATGCCAAGCAGCTCTCAGAAATGAACTTCAATAATCTTTATCCCATTAGCCCCCGTCCTACTTCCCTGAAATCAGTGGCAGGCTCAGGCATTTGCTCCAATAGGAGAAAGCTAAGCTTTTATGGTCCTGTATTTAACTCCTGCTCCCTTTTGAGATAGAAGAGATGCTGAGACGGTTTTAGTAAGCGTATGTTACAATAACAATGCCATCAGCATTGCTGAGAATTTTTTCTTTCTGCACAGCTGCAAAGCTGAGCATTTACCCCAAATTCTCTATCATGCCATTTATGTTGGGGCATCTCTCACCCAACTGGGAGGCTGCCAGTGGAAATAGCAACGGTCATCTGGACTGTAATACCCTATCTTATGAATCCCAAGGAAAGCAAAAAGAAAATACAAGTGTAATTAGGAGACCCTCAGTATACCTGAGAAAGTAGGTTTGGGTGGGGGGGGGGACGGACCTTAACAAGCCAGTACACAGCTAGCTCTGATCCGAATACAGTGTTCCACTGTTTGCTTTTCCACTGTTTTTTCTGCACTAATTCACAACCACTGCAACATCAAGACAAGCTTCCATATGCTTCATTTGCTGACAGTAATTAATTTCAGCCTCTCCCCACACATACACGTTCATTTTATCTGACAAGCAAGTCATGAAAAAAAGTCCATTCTCACAAAAAGAATACAGGGCAGCTATCAGAGGTTGCCTTTCTTCTTAGCAAAGAAAATCTAATTGGTGCATCTGCTGAGCCACCTTTCTCATCCTCTGCTCTTCACCTTGCACCCCCCTGCCCTAGCTCAGGTCTCTTGCTTCTCCCAGGCCTCCCCCTACACCAGAGAACAGTTTTTAATAAAATGCTTTCTTCCAGATGAAAAAGGAATAACTGGCTAGAGGAACGTCTGGGCACCTACCTCCCTGTCCAAATAATGAATCCATTAATGACCATGAGGAAAGAAATAAATGCATTAAGAGGCTTAGCAAATCACTCAGAGAAGCACAGACCCTACCCTCCTGCTCCCCCCTTGCTCACTGACAGTTTAACCCACAGCAGCAGTGCCAGGAAATAAAAAAAGGAAACGAAAATACCAGGTAATTGATCCCACTTTAAAATACCTCCTTTTATTAGAAAGAAGAATGTTTTTTCTCTGAAATCCACTTTTTGCTCACTTGCTCTCATGCCTTCTGCCAGCTGCTGTTCCATTATTCATTCTGTTATATCCATTCTATGTCTGTATTATTTATGGTCTGTTTTCTAAGTCAGTATTTTTTTATGCAATTTGGTAACTATTTTTAATTCTCCAGTACATCTCAGTATCAAGGTAGAAGACAAAAGTAACCATAATTCAGAACACACGTGAAGGCAACAGAAGATCAGACAACCACATCAGCAGTTGAAATCCAGACAACGCTACTACAGAGCTAAAGTCACCATTACCTGATTAAAGCTCATCTTCACAAAAAAGCCAAAGCGGAAGTTGGATATCATACAAACTTGACAAAAACCAAAAGACAAACAATGTGAGATTTTAAAAACTGCTAACCCAACTTTCCCTACACCATCAAGCACTGCTGCTCCATGTAGAATCCCACAGGTAGAAAACACAGATCTGAAAAGTCCCAAGAAAACACCATGGTTCCTTGATTGTCAGCAGATGAGACACCTAACTAAAACATAATAAATACTTTAACTTGCAATTCTCATGGAGCGCAAAGAAACACAGACTTGCTGAAATGTACTTTCTGCTGCCATTCCCAATGAGTGCGGAAACAGACAGCATATGAAGAGGGGTGTCGAGTCCAAAATACACTGTATTGACAGATAAAACAGGAACCAATCTGTTCTCTTCCTCCTATCAGGCACTAGTTTGCACAGGTCCCTTTTTGCTGGGGGAACTGGTGGTGCTGCTTGGATTATCTCCTAGACACATTTTTAGATACATTCTTTTCCACTTCCTTGACCTTTATATACCATCAAATCTATGCCTTTTTCACCCTGATGATCTTTTGCAGTCTCACTGCCATCTTGCAAGATTAAAGCCTTATCTCCCCTCCATAAGCCACATCCAGATTTCTTCTCATACTAAACAATGCGTCCAGCTGTATTAGTAAACAGCTATGCCTATCCCAATCTAACTAGTCTTCTTAAGACACCTGAAAAACAATTAATTCAGCTGAAGAGTCCTTCCTTTCACTGAACAGATAAGGAAACTACGCACAGAGTACCTTCAGCCGAATTTTCCCGTGTAATGCTTACTTTAGATGCTTTGTTTTAGAGTTGTCCAATAGATGACAGCTGGGACTCAATTAAAGCCATGCAGGAACCAAAGATCAAGCCCAAACTAAATAACCAAAGTCACTGACTACTTCTGGTCTGAGGTCTGACAGCAAATCTGTGGAGAAACTAGGAACAAAGTCCAAGAGCGCTGAAGTCCTCATTAATCACTCATCTACAAAGATCATCCAGTTTTTTGAGACACCTACCATTTCCTGCACTCTGCTCAACATTTTGAATTAACACAATGGGACTTAACCTGTAGAAACAACATTGTAAGTGTGAATTTATTCTTCAATTCATATTTGACTGTTTTATGAAGAAACAGAATTCATCAGTCAACACTTTAAGATATGATGATCCATCTTCTCACAAGCGCAGCAGCAGAGAAGTGAGAATCAGAACATAATTAGCTGTTCATCCAAAAAAGATGCATAAAGGTGAAATACGTCCAGCTGAGCAAAACACATAGAAATATAAAGCCAGTTGGGTAGCACATGACAGCCAAGAGAAAATTTATGGCCTTTTTCTGGGGGCCCCTACACAGAATAGCTGACCCACACACGCCTTCATCTGCGTTTTTTCTGCTACTAGATGCACTAGATGCTTTTGGCTGACCAGTCTTTTAGCCCCACAGTCCAGTCCTAAGGAAAATGTACTTCTTGTCTGTAGAGCAAATGGTGATAATGCCAGGACTAAAGGCAGGAGCTGACTTAAGGCAGAACTCCCTACCTCTCCCAGAAAATACCCTTCAAGAAAAGGCTGAACTGTGATGATACAAAATTGCCACACTTTTCCCACTTAGGCAAATCAGAGCATCAGTCATTGACTCTCATAACTGGATCTTCTCATCATCAACTTTTCTACAGAACCTACTGTACTACAGTAGCAGGCCATGCTGGTAAGAGACCCTAAGCAGCTGCTAGTGTGGTTTTATCCTAGGTACACAGGATCAAAAGGGCATCTCTGGGAGAGAGGAAAATGGCTACTGGATAAATGGAACACCAACAGATTTGCCCTGATAGCCATTGCCAGAGCTCTTGAAAATTTCCTTGTTTCTTGTCCCTCAGAAAGGAGACGATGCTCCCTTTCATTCCCATTTTCTTCCCCTTTTCTCTGCCCTCCCACCCTATCTCAATATCACCTTCTCTGCCTATTCTTTATTTTCTTCATCTGTCCCTCTCCCTCCCATCGTCTCTCACAAAGCCATTGCCCTTGGTTTTCTCCTTTATTTACTTTCCAGCAAGCAAACGGCAGCAGTGGTGTCTGCTTTGCAGGCTGCGATTCCGCTCCCTCACTTCATTTTCCTCCCAGCTCAGGCTCAGTGGTTCTGCCTCAGTGCTGCTCTCCAGAGACTCCCACAGCAAGAAGCAGCCTCGGCTCTCACCTCTCAAACCTCAGTAGGTTAAGGGAGAGCACAGGAGGGAGGCGAGCGGCCACTGGAAGGGGAGAAATATGTCATACTCGCTGCCGTCAGCCGTTTTGAAGGTCATAGCCAAGAAGCCCTCCCCTCTGCCTGCCAACTTGGAGCTGTCACTGGTGTCGCAAAGCAAAAGCCTCTGAGTGAGGGACCGATGTTCCCTGAAAGCCACTACCTTCCTTAAAATAGGACAACGAGAATGGGTGAGCTCAGCAAGGAGGAAAAAAAAAAAAAATAAGGGGAGAGGAACAGCCAGGCTCTCAGCCAGCACCGTGCTGACAGCAAGAATGAAACATGGGAACAGCAGACCAACTACGTGCTAAAATTCTCACTTAAGAGCCTTGTGTCTCTAAAGAAATAACGTGGTAAGAGAGGACCCTGTCAGCTCAGGTCCTTCCCCCCCCAGAGCATTTATCCCATCATGGAGACAAAAACTGAGCACTCTGATTAGAGAGATGTTCCCACCGTACAGCTGATACACACCTGGCCATGCCCATGGCTGCAGCGCCCTCAGCCAACTTGCCTATTTTTGGCATTACCAAGGCACACTGTTATAAACCAGGCATCGCACAAACAACATATAAAGACAGTCTTTGTTTCAAAGAACACGTAACCGAAATATAAAGCAGGACGCTGCAGAAATACACACAGAGAGGACGATGCATACCAGCATGATGCATTTTCTGTACAGTGGCTTGTTTTCCCTTAATTCATCCTCATTATAAACAGTAATCAACTGGAATAACAATGAAACTCACTGGCAATGTGATTACCTCCTCTACTCACAGATTTAGTCTTAAAATGATCCTTCCTTGCAAACAGTTTACACAATGGGTACAGTACCTACTGCTGTCGGGTACATCCCTACTCACTCAGGTAATTTCTGCCGCCAATTTGTTGTGTTCTGTCTTGACTTCACTGACAACCGACTGTGCTCAACATATCAGGGAGGTGGGAGGGGATACATCTTAAGCTAAAGGCCAAAAACGCAACCTGCCCAAACATAATCAGTGCTCGCTACTGGAAAGAGTGCCCAAAGTGACCCATCCACAGCTCTAAACCAATAGCAGAACCAGTGCTGAGATACATGAGCTCAGTCTCAGCTGCACCTTTACCGTCCACGCTGTCTCTGACGCAGTGTAACAGGCTCTACGTCATAGTGAAACTTTCACACCTCATCACTTTGTCAACTTCAGAAGAATGTTTTGGAGCTCACACCTTCTGAGCTCCTCTATAATCAAGACCTTGGTGATTTCTCACACGCAGCAGAGCAAGTCCAGAATTATTAACTCCCAAAACTATCACTGATTTCTGGCATGATGTAACTCAAACCATTCTCCTGAATCATCATCTCTTTGTAGAGGTTCCCTATCCAGCTTCTGACCAAAAATGCATTGCTTCTCAGCACAAAGACCCAACAGCAACCCATATATTGGCAAAGCTCATACCCAGCAGCAGTTTTAACTAGTTGGGCAGCAATCCTGGCAAAACTTTGCCCTCAAACGCAGTACTGGAGTCACTTAATCCTAAGAAAATTAACACAAGAGAGATGAGAATGTAAGAAAAGGGGGGAGAAATTAATGAACAGGGGCAGCCAGAGCTTGCAAATTATCATGGACAAAGGACAGTCTCAAACAAGGAGTAATTCAACCGTGTCGAACACCTTTTCTCCTAATCAGACAAGAACACCCTTGTCGGCTGGGGAGAAGGCACACAGCCAAAAGCAGCTCAGAGATAGCAGAAGGTTAAGACACCAAAGCAGTCAAAACAGATGCAGTTATTTAGGCATCTTTGGCCAAGTTCATCACATATTATGGAAAGAAAGGCGGCCTTCGCAGAACTACAGATCCTTTCCCCATCACTTTGAAAAAGTGAATTCCCATCACACTTATCACAAACTTGTCAAAAACTGAACTCCAAAACCCAAGTCTCGAGTACTTCACCTATGTCTTTTCATATTGGTTGGGTAAAATCCCAATACAAGTGAACTCAGAAAAATTTTTATTATTGAGGCCAGGCGAGCTAAGATTTTACTTCTGAAATCTTCAGAAGTTTCTTACTATCCTGTCTATTATCGCCTCCTTAAACTCCGTGCAAGTTACACCACCTTCTTTTCTTATTTATTACTGACATAAACTGAATTTTCTTCTCCTTTTTACTCTTGCACAGCACTGACAAGCAGCAGCAGAGCTCTGTGGATACCTCAGACTAGAACAGAAAGGGAACGCTTAGGGTAGTGTCGCACTGGCAGAAACACACGTACCACTGAACTCAAAACATCAAGAGGAGTTATAAATAAAGACTGACATATGTTGACAGAGATGCAAATAATTGGATTTGCAGAACCTGTACCTGGCCGATGGCAGATGCTAAATGAATTTTCATCAAAAATTCACCAGCATCTCCTGAAAACTAAAAACAAAAGGATGGGGAAAACATGTCATTTATCACACTTTTCGGCCCATACCCTGTCAGGCTAGGCACCAGTCAGTCAACGAGGAACAAAAAGATGGCCTTTTCTCCAGACAGCTTAGTAACCTTTTTGGGACATCTGGTCTGTTTCTGATAATAGGCACAAGAAGACTGATCAATCTCCCCACAACCCATGGAGAGTGGTAACAGGAACCAACCTAAGTCTTCTTACCACTACAGAGAAAAATGGAAATTCAAAGGAGATGAGCAGTTCCTGACCAAGGGCAGAAAAGAAAGGATGAAGAGACAGGGACGAGCCCTGCAAAGACAGCCTGCTGCTCTCATGGCTGCCAGACACTCTGGAGCAGATGCTGAGGAGCACACAACTGCTGGCAGGGGCCACCCTGTTGTGGCAATAGCTCACTTCGTCTCCCCACGTGCACTGAATTCAGCCCCAGCAGTGACCAGCCTGCCCTTCCCAGGCACTGCCAGGGGACAAAGAGCTGCCATGCTGTCCTTCCCCCCCCTGCCCCGGGCAGCTCTCACATTATGGCTAAAGACTCGGCCCGACTCTATGTCCATAAACACAGGAGGCATGCAGGACACAGACAGCCCTCTGTATGTATACATGAGTTTCACACTCGCACAATACAATCATTAATTATGTGCCAATTAGATAATGCAATGTCAAAAGCAAGAGTTCAGAGATGAGCGATATGAAGGACGAATATTCAGGCTGAAGGGACTGATTTGTAGAAACATTAATCATGAGGTGTTTTTATTGCTTCTTGCTTAAATTTATCTTGAAAATGGGATTACATAAACCAGTAGCAATATTTTTTTCAGAGTACAACTCTGACTTTCATGTATGAAATTACAGACCCAAGTTTTCAGAATTGCCCCTGCAAAATTATTACAGCTCTGTATGCAAAAGACAGTGGAATACCTTAGAAGTGACTTCTGCTGGCAATTGCCACAATGATTAGGAGGAACTATTTGCCCACTCTATACATGAAAATCTGAATATTGACCTAAAAATATTCAGTCATTTTATTCCAAGACAACATCCCCACCCAATTATTTAGTTTCAAGTACAGCCTTCATAAAAGGTGCTGAAAGGAATACAATGTTAGAATATATAATTTTGTGTTGTAAACTCAGACTCCTTTGAATCTACCTCTCCATATTGTGTTGAGCCAATTCCAATTTTTCCAATTTTTTTTCCACGAGGTTTCAGATTTGTCAGTTAAAAAAAAAAAAGATTTCATTGGTCTGAAGGTTTCAAATGGTTATCCCTCATTCTCCAAATTTCAACACAAACTAATTTTTTTTTTTTTAATAGAAAAGTTTCTGTAGAAATTGATTGGGGTGGGAAAGGGACCTTTTCTGCTTTTTGTATTCATCATTGGTTTGAAGAAGCAGCGAAGATAACAGCATTTGCATCAAGCAATGATTTAAACCTTCCAAGCCAAATCTTCATCTGTATGTGCTTGACGAAATGACCAACACTGATTTACACAGCGGAGTCTTTGGTTTGATTATCAATAGCAGTTGATCCTGTATTGCCGTACGCTAAACTACAGATAAAAGAGCTGGTCTATTGTTAATCCCAGATCCTGCAGAGATATGAAGCAGCGACACTGCATGGTTGCTTAAAATCAAGCCATTCAACTGTGTCTGGCGCATTTACTCTTTCACACTCAACACCTCATGTGACACTAAATGGATCTATGAAACAAGGGCCTGCTCGATTCGCTCCTCACACCTCACTGAGCAGAGAAGTAAAACCACGGACGTGGCCAGAGTTGTGCTGGTGTAAACACAACTCTTGAGGAGAGCAAGGCCTCGTGGTTCTCCCCTCTTTCTCCTTACAGCATGTTAAATTGATCCAGGAAGCAGTCCATCTGAAAAAAAAAAACCAAAACCTACTGACAATTTGTTTTAAACAAACAGTTGCTGGCAGATCCCCCATCTCCAGCGGTATGCAAGTGTCTCAAAACACAAAAGGCAGGGAAACTGAAATTGAAAATTGATCTCGCTGCGGACACGTAGACTGGAAGAGTGATTTCCTAGCTGTGATTTTAAATAACTCTTTCTTCTCTCACCCCGCTCTCTCCTCCCCATCTCCCCATACACATTCACATTTCTTCCCCTGTATTCTCCATCTTTTGTCAAACAGGAACAAAGACTTCCACCATCTCCCTTCTCTTTCCCCAGCCTTCTCATCAATATTCTATTACCAAACAGGGCTTTCGCTCCTTTTTTTTTTTTCTTTAAATCAATAAGAAGCAAAGCAATGAGAGGGAAAAATTAAAATCCCCAGCAGATAAAGAAAAGGATTTTTAAAAAAGCTAATCACTGCTAAACACAGACAGCTCACTGGAGTGTCACATGTAGCTCCTGCTACAATTTGTTTGGTCCCACACTGTCATAAAGGTAAGCTACCTGAGCCTGACTGCCAAGGATAACCCAAGGCAGGAGAGAAAACAAAGACAAATAAACCTTTCGGAATTGGTTTTCATGAATGGTTGTCACCTGGATGCCACGATCTGGCAAAGCAAGAATTTGTAATGCCCGGCCTCTGTGTGAAGGTGGCACTGGGGAAGCCCCACAAGTCCCCATCATCGAGACCTATCTCAGCTCTTGGCTGGAGGCAGGGGCAGCCAGGCATCTTTATAACTTTTCTGCAAGGCAAGTGCTCCTGCTCCCCTCCCAGGCCTATCTCTTCTCTCCCTGGCACAACCACGCATGATGTGGGCAGGGCTCAGCTGTGCTGCTATATATATATATATATATATACACATATATATATATACACACACACACACAAAATGGTATATATGGGATATGCCATACCTAACATCTTCAAATGTATTCTCACACACATTTCGGGTCCCAAGACCCTGAAATTATTTAGAACAGCAGCACGAGGGGGAAAAGCAAGTTCCCTTGAGATTTCCAGCCCAACTTTATATGCCACTAAATATAGCCAAGCACCAAATACACTGGCCCAAATGATACAACTACTTAACCCTCAGTGAAGTAAGTTACAAAACCTTTCTCTGACTCCCCCTGAACCTCAGTTTGGCTGCAGTCCTCAAAAGATGTAGCTCAAATCACACCTGTTTCACAAGGAAGGCCACTGACTTAAAGGGAATGGACACATGAAAAGGCTGATTTCATTGTTTTCATTCTTCTTATTCATCTTGCCACACACTCCCTGTAAAAATGCAAAGTTAAAATGGAATAAATATGATTTTTACTATTTTATTTTTTTCTTAAGGTAAACAAATTCTGTTAGCGAATGCAAAAGACAAGGAGAGACAGCCGAAGTAATTTGGGTGTGTCCAATGCAAGACTGATGACAAGAAACAACACTTTTGTTAGGACATATCCCTGTTCAGTTATTGCTAATGCTTCTTCATGATCAAAGGATCTTTCAAGAGACACAGCTGGACAGAGACACTGCATGGCAGTGGAATGAAACAACAGAAAACAGTCCCACCACAGTCAGCAATGTATTTTCTTCAGTAATAGCATTTAGAACTAGAAAGTACAGTCGATTCAAAGATAGAGCAAAGGGAATAGGAAACTACTCAGTTTTGACTCAAACCAGTTTTACATCTTTGGGCAGCATACACTGTTCCTCTTCTGCCTGCTAACAAGCTCAAGCTACAGCTTGATCCTCACACACCTGCCCCAGCACAGATGATACCCCTGTGCTCTGTCCCAGTGCCCTGCTGTACTGGAGAGCATTGGGCTGCACGGGTTCCATCAGACAGGAGGGAAATGAAACACCACCTTTCTCGCCGCGGCGAGATCAATTTTCAATTTCAGTAAAAGAAACACCATCTACTAGGCCTTTGGTTGGCACCTGACTTCCCTCAGAGTACAAACCAGCTCACAGGGGGCTTCCCATAGTCCTTTCCAAACCTCACCTACCCTTCTGACAGTTATACAAGGTTGCTATGGTTCTGGATTCTTATCACACCAGGAAATACCTGCAGACACTCCAGCAGTGAGCATCAACCTGAATGGAGAAGGTTCCTGTTCCAGACCACCAAAGAAGAGAAAAGAAGCAGCAACAGAATTGGGGGAAACACAACGTCACAGCCTGTACATCCTCAGGAAGATGACCATGAGACAAAACCTGCTTGCTTAAACTAAAATTAATTCCATCATCATTCCCAATCATCATTCACCAAAAAAAATACAAGCATCCTTAAAATTAGGAAAGACCCTATTTTGTCATTACCTTTTACCAGAGTAAAAATCTTCAGAGGACAAATCAGTGAGTCAAACAGGAGAGCTCTAAAGATAGTGTACGTATCAGCAGGACAAGACTCAGGTGACTCAGAAGAGAGCACTCCTCCTTCTGCGAAGGTGCCACAAATCACCCTCCACGCAGTGCTAGAGAGCACCGTGATGTTACAGGAGATGGATTCTGCATTTCTGTTTAAGCACAAAGGCCCTCAAGCATTTACAATGAACAAAAGCTTCTTCTCCCTCCGTACTGCTGTAGTGCACAGTATGTTCTTTCCACTTGGTGGTGACATGGTCTTTCAGGTATGAAAAGATGACTCCTGCATAAATGCCTTGTAAAATACTTTGGAACTATGTGTGTCACAGAGGAAAAAATTATTATAATCTTGAATTCTTGCTTTAAAATATGCAGTGAATTTGAGATGTTTGCCTGGGCCAAGGAGATCAGAAGGGGCACAAGAACCTGGGGGAAACGTACACTTACTTCACCCAGTGTTTCTAAGTCAAACCACCAAAACCTGAACAGTAGTGAGTTTAAAACCTTGCCCTGTCCCTGTAATGAAGAAATACCTGTATCATTTCCAATCTATTGCATTTTCCCCACAACTTCACAGATACCAGTGATGCCAAAGCTAGGGCTTCTCCTCCCTGGTTGACCCTCCTGTACGGGAAAGCTCCCCTTTGCTTTCCTGTACGGATAGCACAAAGCAGGGATTTCCCTTTCCTCTTCTGGCAGCGCAGGGCAACAGAAATTCCCTACAAACCTTTCAGAAGCAGTTGTACTAACTTCTATGGTTAGCAGCTATATTAATCAAAAGGACAAACTAGGACTCAGGAACCAAAGACTTTTGTCACATTGTGAATTAAAGAAAGTAAAACCAGAAATTATTGGATAAATCCCAGCGAAGAAAAAAAAAAAACGCGAGCTGGAAAAAAGTCAGGCAATGGTTACCAATGGTGAGGGCTACAGAACAGTGTCCTCAGTTAATGGCTTGCATCCCTCTCACTTAGGACAGTTCATGCTGTTCAGCAGCCCCACCAGCAGTCACATCCATAGCACACCCTCACTCCAGTCCAAGACTGCTGCCCTGACAACTGCTGATGGCCTTCACGAAAGCTGTCCGCAACCGTGCTGACACCTAGGAGGATCCCGGGAAGACACACTGGAGGTTTGCTCACAAAACTGCTCTCTCGCAGAGCGAGCAAGTTCGGGTCTCAAGAACAGCTTTGAGCTCACGTTTAGGAGAGTAAGGATGTATTCAGAATTGGCTCCCCTCAAAATACACTGTAAAGTGTGGGCAGAGGGTGTGAATTTGATAGAGGAGAAGATCCGCTAGACTAAACCCTTCTGGGTCCACGATAACAGGAATACAGCTCTACAGTAACAACCCAAAGCACACAGCTCAGCACACAAACACCTGTAGATTAGTTAGCAGTGGGCAGCCCATCCAACACCTCCAGAAATACCAGTCTGGGAGTAGTATGTATGGCCCAGCCTACATAGGAGAACAGAAACAGGAGTCCCAAGCTGCAATAGTAATCCCAAGCTCCCCAAGAGAAAACCATCAAAGACCACTCAAAGCTTGTAAATAACAATCCGACACGTTTAGAAGAGAACAAAAATTGTGGCAGAAAAGATAATTTCACACTACAGTTACTGAGAAGCAAATGTAGGGGAAGAAAACGGCTGTCTAAAGGAGAAGGACTGAAGGGATCCAAACACCTCAAGGGTTCCTACTTTTTTTTTTTAATTTCTCTTTTGTGAAGCCAAAATAAGATGTCTCCCCATTCCACTGAAAGAAAAACAGAGATTCAGATGCTCTTGTCTGTGATTGGGTAGAAGCTGCCAAGCAATGATGAGTTATCTGTGTGTTTCCTGATGAACAAGGATCCATCAAACCAGTCAGATGAAAGAAGGTGTCCAAAAGCCCAGAAACCAAATGCACCAAGATGAAAGGCCCAAAGTCGACACTCGCTCCCTCAGACTCCAAACCTCATGGGAAAGCAAGAGAAAAAAAGGGGCCAGTCACCATGGGTAACCACTCTCAGGTTAATCTCAGATGGGGAGGGGAAAACGCGTCTCAAGATTAATAGCTAAAGTACTTGGGGATTAGAGATTAGGAGGAGAATCCTGTTTGCTAGGATTAAGAGGGCTGGGTTCACATGAAAACCTCAACCAGCGAATTGCATCCAGCAAAACAGCGGGTTTTATTATTATAATTATTATTTTATTCTCCTCCAATAAATGAAAAACATCAGCAGGAGGGCAGCAAAATCCATCAAAGGTTTAGAAAATAAAATCTCTGAGGAAAGGTTAAGGGAATGCAGTCAAGATAAAAATCAGGTATTAAAAACAAAAATCGGCCCATGTTATTAGTAACGTGGCAGATTATAAAGAATGAGAGATTTAAAACAGAACAAAAAAAAAATAATCAACTTCACTTTCCAGAATCCATACTGTGTGGTCTATTTCTTTGCCCTTGCCTCAGCTGGAGGCAGGTGAAGTGCGAGGATGGCAAAACTCACGGCTTTTGCATGTGAGGAAAGTACAGTTTGAACACATGATGGCTGATATTTTCCAGACTATTCAATAAGAGCTTCATTTCGACATTCACTCTTGGTTGTTTGTCACTAACACACAATTAAGGCACCTACTGAAAGTGTACAGGAGGGAACAGAAAGAGAAAGGGACTATGCTGTATCGGGTGGGGCTAATAGAGAGCGAACAGACATTAGTCCAAAGCATCAAAGTAGACATTCAAAATTTTGGTTAAGCAGCTTGCCCAAGATCATTTTCAGTGATGGAGCGAGGAACAAACCTGGATCCACAGCAAAACTGTCTGAACTAGGCCCTATTTCATTTGACTACATTCTTGTACAAATAAGAATGTGCAGTCTGGGAGAGGATTTATTTTTTTTTTTTTTTAAATACCCACAGAAACTACACAAATCAGATATTCCTATTTCTACTTTATTCACAGGCCAGAAGCAGCTGGGTTAGCTCAACAGACCTGCCAGCCAGCATATCACCCACCAGCACAGGAGGTCAGCAAGGAGAAGCAAGGCCACAACACTGACCTGTAAGCAAGGATCATGCTACTGAGTCACCTGCTACAGGAAAACATATTCCTCCCCCTTGCAGCCTACAGCCACAGGTCCTCCAGATAACCAGATCCCCTCTGTAGGCCTGCGTCAAAAATGCCTCATCGTGAGACTTCGCATCAGTCTTCTCAAGCACTGAGGGAGAACTGGGAAATCTGATTACTTCGGCACATTTGGCCTTTCAGGTGCACAAAAGCTGCAAAACTGCAATACCAATGCACAAAAGAACAAGAAAGCCCAGGAGGCTGCAGGTAATAATGCCATTTCCAACAAAAGCCATACAGAGTGACAAGGCTTGTAACAGGAAGGAAAATGGAACAGGTATTCTTAAACACAGATGTTCTCGGATGTTTGCAAGGGACATTTAGCTGCAATACAGACTAGGACGATCTTCAACCTGGTTTTGCAGCTTCCTGTTAAAGCATCTGCATACTTGCCCCTCGAATCACATGCACAGGCACAGAAGAGAAAGTGGCTCCACCTGATACTGACCAAGATCTCAAGGAGGCAGCTTTTATTATTTTTATAATAATAATTTATAAACCCAACCCTTGCTTTGTCTGATGCCAGATGGTGTCACTGCCAGACTACTGAGCACCACTGGCAAGGGACTCCCAAGGGAGAAAAGCTCAGGAGGCTGGGGCACCATCCAGGCCGAGAAATCACACAGTTTCCCATCATTTATTCCTCTGAATGAACCCTGGTCCTTTGGGGTTCCCAAGGCTGGTACAGCAGCAGCAGGTGGAGATCAAGCTGATTCATGGGGAAATGAAAGTGCAAGCACAGCACAGGTGGACTGAATTTGTACACGTAGATAGAACTTCATTACCATACTGGAAGCACCGCTGCCGCCTCCTACCTCGCCTGCAGCTGCGTCTCTCCTCCTTTTCCCCTGCTATTCTTGGAAGCTAGATGACTCACCTTCCTGATGAAACCAAAGTCTAGTTGGCTCTGGGCCCTGACCCTTTTTTGTACAGCAAAGGCCAGGAGCTGGAATTTGCTTCAACCCTTGAATGGTAAGCCAGCCGTGTCTGCACAGGGTGATGGCAATGCCACTTGCCTAGAACCAGCTGCATTTCTGTGTGAGCAAGGAATGCTAACACCGAATTTCAGAGGAGCTATGTATCAGGTTCACAGTCTACCGGCCTGCTTCCCACTGTGTAACGGCCACTCAAGGGCAACAGAAGTTCTTGGAGGAAACAAAGTGAAGAGGAACCTGTAGCACAATAACGTAGAAAGAAAAAGCCAACACGTGATGCATACATAAATGACCAAGGTACACAAAAGCCCCTCCTAGTATCAATCTGTGGCAACTCCTATCTCAAACACTCTAATTCTGGGTACCATAACTTAAGGAGTAAGAAAGAAAAATACTGAGAAAGATCAGGAAATTGCAGGAATAAAGAATTAGTAAGTATTAAGAATCAGGTAGCTAAAAACCAAACAAAACAAAAAGCAAACAGTGAAGCTGAGGAGATGTGATGGATATGCACATTTGCAGGGAAAAGGAACACTGAAGCAGAAAGGGTACGCTCCATTGCTAAAGGGAGAAACAAAACTTTAAAACTTCAGTTTACCAACATCATGATACTCCCTCGCAAATAACCCCCACTCTTCTCTCTTGGTCTGGTTTCACACCTATGCCTGCCACATCCCTACAGGCACAGCCTCCCTGCTGCCACATGCTGCCATTGAGTCATGTTTCCCTTGCCCCATGTGCCCCCCTTACCCCGTACAGCAATACTCAGCCTTACCTGTGTCCCTTTGCTTCCTTGACACACTCATTCCCCTCTTTCCTTGCAATACCGATCTCTAGTACAGGTTACAGATCAAGATCTCCATTACAAGATTCTGCTTTTCCCATAAAAATACTACTTTTCAAAGCCAAAATTGACTCTGTGCTCTACTGTACAGGTGCCAACAGCCAAAACAGCTCCGCCCCGGTTCAGCTACCACAATAGAGAGAACACAGGACCACCTTCTCATCCAGGTTAAAGATGAACGATTGGAGACTAATGGCTTCAAAGATGAAGACACATCAACCACTGTTGATGGGTCTTCAATAGAGAATGTAAGGTTTAATATAAAGATGCATTAGGGCTATAGAGAAAACGTTCCACTGACAGGAGGGCCACCTCACAGCTCAGATTAAATTGAAAAACTGATGCTGGACAGTGGTGTGAATGGTATTATGCTCTCATTTACTAACACAAGCACACATTGCTATGATGCCATCACTCACTGGCATGAAGATGCTAATCACCACCAAAACCTATGTGTTGCCATTGCCCACTGGCACAGTAGTGACAGGCAAAGCACCAGCACACACAGGGCAGCAGCAAAAGTACATCAGTCCTAATATAGCCTTGCGCTATAAAAACACACAGAAATTTTACTGTGAATGGGGAGCTGCCCTGTCCACCATAATCACATCATTTGGCAAGAGCAGGAAAGCTAGGAAAATGAGAATCAGCTCCTGACAAGAATAAACAAAGCATAAAATACCAAAAAACCCTCCCTTCAATTGAAATCATCTAAAGAGAAAAAGCAGTAGACGGCAGAGCTCAACGTGTTTGGCTGAGAAGAAAGTTATTTACAGCAAGGTCTGGCCTCTCACTGCCACCATGTAATTCCAGGCAATTGCACTTTCAAATAGATCTTTTTGGAGAAAATCAACAGTGGCTTTGCTTTCAATCTAGTGGAAAATGAAGTCCTGCAAATGCGTTACATAAAGTCGCAGCAGCAAGCACCGTGCACACGAGCACGTGCTCTCAGGTGGAGGTCGGTGGGTTTAGTACTAAACTCTGCCAGACCCCCTCCACATTTCCCAGCTCTCACATCACACACTAGATTTCCTGTAACCAATGATGCATGTCAGATACTGAGGCAATGACAAGTTTCCACGGGGTGAGTCCTACTGCCTACATCAGTCCCGTTTCTCCAGGTCCAAGGAGAAGTGCCATCTCCAAGGCTCAACAAAGCTGTAAGCCTCCTGAGCATAGAGTATACAGTCTCCTGAGGCATATATACCTGCCTCCAAAGGACCGTCCCAAAATTCACCACTGACTACAGCCACAGAATTATGCCCCAGAGGCACCTTCAGTCAACACCAACATATGCCCAAGTGTCTACAAGGCTGCTTCCCAAGCCTGCAGTGACCAGTACTGCCCTGATCAATATATCTGCAGCTCTCCACTTCTATAGAAATCCTGTCCCACCAGTGCCTTGTCATTCAGAAGCAACAGACACCAGCTTTTGAATGTCATTGACAGCACAGAGAAAAAAAATCATCCCTCAAACAATGAATATAAATATTCAACCTCAGAAAAACTTGAGGCAGGAGACTATTGAAAGGAAAAATATTGTTAAATGCCAACATATGGCTTCATGTAGAGAGGGATGGAGGCTGCATCATTATCAGAGGTCAACAACATGGGACTACAAAGGTAACGGAGCCAGACTCCACATACCCTGTCACCAGGCTTCACCTTCTCTCCCTGCCCATGTGCCAACATACACACAAGTGGATATACACATACAGCACTGGCCCCAGCATCCATTTCGGATAAAGGCCAAGGAGAAACAAAATTTCAGGCACCTTACCCAGGGCAAGTCAGAGAGATGGGAAGTAGAACGTAAAGCTAGGCTTTGAACCATCGAGCTAGCTCAGATACCATTGCATTGTGAACACAGCAAAAGGAAAAGTTAAGTTACCACTGCGCATTCCAGCAGGAAGAACTGTTAACTAACATTTTCCTTGGTTTAAGACGTTGAAAAATGACAAGAGACAAACCTGGAACTAGTAACTCTAAAACAAGTTAAGATTAAGACAGACATGCATTAATTATCTTACTGTTTTAGGAATACTGGAAGCTTTCACCCAAGTCACTGAGTCCGGGTTCTGCAATGCATCCAACCATACATTTCAACAAGCACGTAGCTGAAGCTTCCCAGGACACCTATTCCACTCATGCTCAAACATCCCAGGCCACAGAACACTGACAACACCTCAGAGCAAACCTCTCCCAAAAAACTGCAGCCTGTCACTGTAACACATGCAAGGACAGTGGATACTGAGGACACCACTGCCACTCCACCTCTCTCAGGCAGATAATATGTTAAAGAGAAGCCTCTTATCTTCTGAAACAAACCATGCCCGTTTCCACAGTAAAAGGTGATTGAAAAAACAAAGCCTGACAATATGACCAAAAGAAATTGAATTTTCTCTCCCTAAATCTGGCAGTTGCTTTAATCCTGACATTGTGAAGGGGACATGAAATCAGGCATCTGGGATAACGCAATGACAATGGGAGCACCGATAGGCCCAGTGCAGCCTACAGGCTATCTCTAACTGAATCTAATCTGCACTGCTGCAGAGAAATATGGAAAAATTAACAGCCAGAAGCCTATTTGTACAAAGGTAGAAAACATTCCTTGTCCTTTCTAGACAAGTGGACCAGTAAAGCCCCTTTATAGGATCAAGCATAGACCTACTGACTGCAAAGCACTAGAAACCCTTTTAACTTCTCAAGTGCTGACACAGGTCTCCACAAACTGCAAAGCACCCACAGCCAGCAACGTCTGTCCACTGGTTACTCCTGCTGCAGTGCAGAAGACAGAATAATTCAACACAATGGACTAAACGCAAAAGGAGTTTCAAGAGGGAGAAAATACTGTAGCTTCTGCTAAGGAAGAAGAGATTAAGTACAATTTAAAAAAAAAAAAGTATCAGCAATTGCACCATCAATTCAGACTCGCTGGCTATTTCAATAGCACATAACACGGTCAGTTAAGACTTCACAGAAACAGCAGGGAGGAGAATTCAGGATCTTCTCCAAAAGTACGTACCTCTGCCACCCACGCATCAGAGGAAACACCACTTCTTTTTTTTAGCTCTGTAAAAGCCTTAAGACTTGATGTACATAACCTAGCTTTTCTGACAGCCTCCACTAGAGGACTTTTCTTCCCAGGAGCCATTAAATACGCCATTAATCAGATTGCAAAGCAATAGGTGTTTCAAAGGAAGCCCTCTTCTTCCACCCTGAGCCTCCTGCAGGTGGAAATGGTACCAAAACAAACAGTGATACACCCTACACATGCATTTATCCTCCCTGAACATGAAACGCTTTAGTACATTAATTGACGCACACCCTACATTTTGTGTGATTTACCAAAACCACCAACAGCGTAACAGAGGGAAGTTGACACTATATAATGAATGAGATGTGAGCCCTTTCTGAAGCAGCACTGGGAAAGAGTGCCAGGCCCTTCAGACAGCAACAGCTCTCCCTGGCACTTGCTTGAGCAGATTCCTGATCCATTCCTGCCCCCTCCCCTCGCCCTCCTCCCGCTGCCCACAGGAGCTGATTTCTTTTCAGCATTGCTGCTAGTAGAGCACTGCCATCCTCCAGCCCCAGGCGCCTCACTGTCAGGCTCCGAACTCCCAGCACTCTGAAACAAGGGAGCCCAAACAGCACAGGGGTCTCGAAGGAATAGCCTGCGGCTTTATCTCCTGAGCCACACCACCTCCTGAAGCCTATGCACAAATGAGATAACATCCTCCTGCATCTGAAGGGTGCCCCTTTTAATCTTATGATTAAATATCCTCAAAATTATTATTCAGAGAAGGCATTTTAAGATAAATTAATTTAAAGCAATTTATGGCCATAGACTGAGCCACTGCACCACTAAGCACACAGGGCAGCACTATTCCATCTTGGTGCCTTGTTTCCCTCCTAAACAAAGACACAGCGACTCTCTCCACACAGTAACATGCTTCTCAGCACATTGCATGCAGCTATTTCTAGAAGTAAAGGGTACAGATACATAATTGAATATCTGATGCATCATCATGGACAGAGGACCAAACCTCTGTCCTAGACAGTGATAAAAGCCCCTACGTTTACAGCATTCAGAAGATCCACACGATTAGTTTGGTACACCGAGCTACATGAACCTGCAATAACATAAACTGAAAATGAGCAAGAGTAGCAATGAAGAGAGCAGTATTTTTAAGAAGTTTCTGCTAAGTGGGTTTGGGTAGGCATAACATTCAAGGCTAAAAATCAAGTCACAAGCACTATCCCTGCATCCCCCTCTCTGGCTCCCCCTTCTCTGAAAGAAACATCCAGCAACAGTGCCCGGATGTTACATTTGCATTTTATTCCGTGTCCAGATCCAAGCCCCAGATAATCACAATACTTAGTGTTTTTACGGAAAGCTTAAAACCTTAATGGCCTGAATCATCAGAGCATTACTTCACTCTGATACTAGTGTAAGTCTGATGCTTTTAGCAGTGGCACTGGTGGAAAATCAGTGACATGATTGCAAAACTGAATGGCCTAAGTGTCTTATACAACTGTTCTAGAGGAAGAAATACAGAAGAAGAAAGATGCGGGAAAAACTTCTCTCAAGATGCACTACAAGTTAGTTATAGAGATGTGAACAAAACCCCCAGGTCTCTGGAGTCCAAGTCACACCTACTGGATCAATTAAAAAAAAATTCCCCTCCCTCAGTGCTATCCAAAATAACCACCCAAAGCAGTTGCTTTCTCTCTCTTTCCCACCAACACTGCTACCACCTGACACATCTGGAAAGCAGCTTCTCACTGCCTCAACACCAGCACACACTTTGGATATCCATGGTTCATACTGGAGACAAAAATCCCTGGCAAACAGAAAAAAAAAAAGTCACCCCACTCTATGCTACCAGAGCAGCTAAGACACAACTAGCAATCTGCATCTCACCCTGCTGCTTCCATTGCTGTAAGATACCTCGGTACGTATTATGCTCTTATTTCTGGCTGGGCATATCCCTAAGTCCCAGCTGTGACAGAAGGTCATGGGGCAAGATACTTGCTTTTCACATTTACTACAGGACGCAGGCTAGAAAGCATTTTGTGTGATACTTCGGCCTGCCAGTGTGTTGAGGATAGGGAAGGGCCACTTCACTTGGCAAGAATAGTTCGGGATCCTGCAAGTCTGCCAGATAACACATGGACAGGAGGAAGAGACTCTCAAATGAGCATTTAGATCAAAAGGTGCAGAAACAACCATGGAAAAGCTCACTCAGCTCTAGTTTCCAAGCAAGGGACTCTATGCTCACAAATATTTGTTACACTCCGGCCTTGTCAAGACTCACTTTAGAAAGCAATAGTAATGGGGTTTCTCTATCTTCCCTTGGAAGAGTTTATCAAACTGAAAAAAATTCTGGTAATGTGAAAAATTTTCTTTCAAGTTCTCCTCTGCATAATTTCACTTAGGAATGGATACAGAATCCCTCTAAACCCTCTGAAGAAATGAAATAATAGCTAGTGTGGATAAGTTCCTATTTCTCATACGCTTATAGCTCTCTAGGGAATATTCACTTTTGAGTAATCATCCAACGTGACTTTTTTTAAGCATAAAATGAGTGAAAACTTTTTTTGGATTTTTTTTTTTACTGCAAAAATGAGGCACAACTCAAAAACAAAATCCATGTACCTATGAATATTTACAAAACATACGCCACCACTGTGTTTAGCCACTAGAGCATGCATATGCCAGGTTGTCTTGGTCTCGTGTTATCTTTGATAACAGTGAATCCTTCACTGTTTTAAAAGCCCCAACCTGAATCTGACACACATCATCCACCCTCTCATACAATAAACCATGAGATAACGACAGAGCAGTAGAGTTGTGAGACTTTAATACCCACATTAACTGCAACTTTTATCAGAAGTGAGAACAGCCAACTTAGAAATGCATGATCCGAGGTTGCCCTAAAACAAAGTACAAAGGAAAATGGGGCAAAAAGAGCCCCAACACAACATTAATTATTGTCAAGATTTTAATCACACCCAAGCAAAGGATTTCAAAATTATGACTCTTCCTGCAACCACATCTTGATCTCAATGCTAAGATGTTATTTCTTTCACAACATTGTTGGGTTCGTCTACCATATATCATCCTATTCTCAATTTTTATCTTACATATATTTATTCCTTCAGCAGAGTAAATATCATCCTGGAAATAAAGTACAGTGTTTCTTTATGGCCGAAATTACTGTTTGCAAGGAGGAAAAGAAGACTTGTCTCATCTGTGGAAAAGTTTCAACAGCAGAGAGACTAGCCAGCCTGTTTCTCTAAATGGCAAATGACTGGTGATGTCCCCTACCCCTGACAAATGCTTTCAGAAACTCATTTCCTTCAGAAAAAAAATCAAAGCAATCATCAAAGGACTTCTCTCACTTTCTTTGCAAACTCCTTAGGATTCATTCCCCAATTTCGGGTTGGAAGCAAGATTATTTTTTTTCTTCGGTCAAAAGTCACCTTAGAACACGGACAGCTGAGACGGCACAGAGCAGATAGTCAGGAATACAGAAGACATCCATCCTCCAAGCTTATCCAAACCATGAGGCTTCTCAGTGCTTTAAGTTATCACCAAGGTTATTTTTGCTCACACTCATAACCAGCAGATTAGAAAAACTCTACACCCAAAGAAGAAAAGAGTTCACTTTAAAAACCCTTACCTGTTTATAAAACCCTACATATAACTCTGGTATTGTAACCACATTTCAGTTCAAATAATAATGGTTTCGCTACAAAAGATTCTTCTATATGCTTTTTCTCCTTTATTATGTGTACAAAGGTATATAAAATGAATCTGAAACTAATGTGTGCAACTGATTACACTGATTCCTCTATATGGATCGTAAGGTTTGTTCAGTAATTGAAATAGGTAGATGACATAAGTTGCAATTTGTTTGTTAATACAGCCATGATTTGCGCCTTCCTGCCCCCCATATTTCCACTCAGACTACTCTGCATACTATATTACATTAGACCTTGCAACATATTTGTGAAATATAGCATCTCGTTGTCATGACTCCCACATTACATGCAGGAGTCAAGTGACTTGCCTGAGACTGCAGGCTCAGCCAGCAGAATTGCTTTTGCAACTGAAGAACGCCTACGTCAGTGGCCTCTGCAGAACCTACATACATCTCTCTCTAGGATGCTGGGGTTTTTCGCATCTCTACCTCATGCATCAGCAGGCAGATAAACTGAATGCTCAGGATTTTACCTGTTATGAGCAGGTGAATTGGAATGTCTTTGCTAGGGCCACTGCTTTGAAGGCAAGGTCAACCCACCACACTGATACAGAAAGCCACATGAGCTATTGATCATTATATTTTATACACCAAATAGGCACCATACAAAGGAGCTGCAAATACAGATGGTTTACATTAGCACAAACTACCTTAAATGGTTTGCATCATCCTTCCTCGTCATTTATTTTGCAGTTGCCTCCATATGGCTGAATCTTGTTCGTTATGAGGTACCGGGGGCACTGGCCTCCACCTCCGTTTCTACCTCTCTGTGGTAAGCAGTGGCATAGGCCCAGCCTTTGCAGAGGTTTCTGGCCATTGGTGCAATACTGTTTAAGGCAACTATGGAATAGATACACATGTTGACACTGACTTCTGGAAATGTCACACAGTGCTTCAATTGCAACTTGGGGCAAAAGTTCTCCCTATAAATAAAAATTATGTAGTCCAATTAGTCTCAGTGGATATTCTTTATATGCTGCATGAAGCAACAGGTCTGTGAGAGAGGGTTACAATGGTCTGTATCTCATGTAGCTAAGTCCCATCGCCCAGCCAGCAATCTGATCACGTAAGATCATTTGGGTCACATCATGGCTCAACAGTAGGGTTATTTCGCAATCCCAAATGGAATATGAAGACAAGACAGAAAAGGAAGATTTAAAGGAAGACAAGAGGAAAGCAGGAGATGCACACTGACAAAAGGCTGATTACACAGGCTTCCACGTGAGAATGACCCAACACAAACTCCAAGGCAGCTTCCTGCACGCTGGGTGGTGGCATTTCTCCCCAGATAAGCAACTGTGAGGCTGTGCCTCCCCTGAGAAACCCTGACAACTTCATCAACCACAAGTAAGGGAGCCCTGGACGTAAACCTTGAAAGCTCCCTGTTGGAATCTGCATGTATGATGCTGCTGTCTGTTTGTTATTCCTTAGGAGAGAAAACATGTCTATGCAAACCCATGTCTGTTGCCATTACAGATCCAATTTTAACAAGCCCTGTCAGTTTGAGGATGGAAGAAATCCCAGAAATCTCCTGGCAGTTTTTTTTGCTGTCTTTCCATGTATTAACATAACATGCAGATTAGAGATTATTGCGTTTAAACATTTTAGAAAAAACAATTGTATCTTTAGCATGGCACAACTGCCTCAGGAATGCCAGTCTTTATTACAAGAGGAATGAAACAGAACAAACTGGAGACCCCATCACAGGCAGGTACTGCTTTAAAGGAGATTATCTGACAAGCTTCTGCTTGAGTGCTGCTGCTGGATCCGACTGTGAATTACCATGTGATTGGCGGAGATGTTTAGCACATCTCAAAAATAAAGCTGCAGTCACCAAAGTTCAGAGCAATGCAGCTGCTCCTAGTGAAATCTGAAGAAGTTGCTGATGAAGGATTTTTTTTTTTTTCCATCTTGTGGTGGTTGTTTTTTTTAAACACTAAACTACACATGTGCCATATGCACCAGAGTGCAATACACTAATTTGGGAGCCACTGTCAATGTTCTAGAGTAGAAGTCTGATGAGCCAGAGAGGACACAATGGCTTCAAATATGGACTCTCCATGTGACCACAGACCAATCGTTCTCCCCTCAAGCTTCAGCTATAAATCTCCACACCACTTCAGTGGTTCCAAATCATTACCAAATCTACCCTTATAAACAATTAATCAGTGGGAACCTCTCCTTCTGAAGGCCATCCTCATCAGATCTTTCTACCATACTTGCCAGATTTGTGTGCAACAAATGCCATCTCCTTTTGGTATTCTAGGTTTCCTTGTTGACTGAATTTAGACACGGATTATTTCTCCCATTCGAGTTACACACACTTAAGTGTAAGATAACACTTGGAACAAAATAGGGAAATGCCTTGCTTCACCCAATTCCCCTCAAAACAGTGCTGGAAACACTGGTTACAGCTACAGAAGTTACCATTGTTCTTGGATGGGTAACTCCAGAGCTCAGGTTTCTGCAGAAAGAGCTGAAAATTTCTAGGGCTGTCCCTCTGAATCGGTAATAAAGCAAGACCTTTGGGTGGAAATACCCCACTGCAGTAAGCAAGTGGGGTATCTTGGTATCAGTCAGTTCTCTAACCTTACACTGTATTGATTGCAATTACTAGAGGCTGCAGTATCACTGGAGAGGACACCCTGGCCCAGACGAAAAGCGAGGGCTTTCCCAGCATGTTTTTTAAAGATCTCATGGGCAACAAAGTCAGTTCAGATATCCTGGCTGCGTTCCAACATCCGTAATTATTCCCTTTGAAGTTTCAATCAGAAGAGAAATTTCTTCTTCATTCCTGTCCTTAACTGCCTGAGTTGAATTAGTGTGCTGTTAAATGACAAAACATCAGTTGCAAGCTAAATAAATCCTCCTGTCCACACAATTCTGAAAGCACTTCGGGATCCTTCAAGATGAAAGATGCTTAAGAACAATTGTGGTATGTCCATTAAGGCATACTTGCAATGAGTACTGCAATCTTTTCATTTATTCAATAATAAATTGATTTCTTCCATGGAGCTGATTTTTCCCTTGTGCCACGGCCAGTCCCTGATTTTCTTCCTTGATGTAGCAGTAGAAGATTAAATTGCTCTTGGGGCTCAGCTCCCAGGCACACAAGTTCTCTAAGGATCACACTTTAATGTTTGATCATTTGGTTCAATGGTTTATCTTTATAATGCCTGTTTAACTGGTGGAGCCTCAAGACTGTACTCCCCTAGTACTGCTCTAGAAGCAACTTCTTATTTCTTTTAACATCTCAGGGGTCTGTGGAGCAATTCTCAGGTCTCCACTGGTAAGCGGAGGTTAATCTAATAGCTATGATACAGTGGTAAGTTGTTAACCAACACACAACAAAAGAAAATAGCATTATCACACCCACCTTATTTCAACACAAGAAAGAACTATGAAGCATAAAGGAGTTCAAACACAGCCGTGGAGTGAATTTTTCCCCCTCATTTAATCTGTACAATAGCAACCTACGTCCCAATCCTTTCCTCAGAGTTTCATAATATGGTAATTTTTCTGGGCTTTCTTCCCTCCTGGTCCTTAACTTAGATTCCCACAAATGGCCCTTTCACAGGGGACACCACTCATTTTGGGGATACCTTGCAGCAGCAAGCACCCCACCCTGCACAGGAGATGCATAGGGAACCAGGAAAGTCCCACAGGGAGAGGGGCAGGTCCTGGGCACAGCTTGTAGGCAAGAAACCAATCACTCTCATATTTATATTAAGCAAGGTGCACTGTTCTCCAATACTGCCTGTTGTGCAGGCTGTAGACACTTAAGAAAACCATGTATGTCACAGCCAGCTGCCACGTGGAGCAGTGACCTGTCACCTGCTGCAGGAGGGACCATGTGCTTCACTCACATGTATCAGGGCTGTGCCCAGCCTCAGCAACGCCACTCTGCTCTGCAAGCTCCTGCTCTGAAGGGCACTCAACACCAAGAAAGGAAGTTACGCTGACTATAAAGAATGACACTCGAAGCTCAAGACCAGTACTTCAAGACATGGGCAACCTTTGTCAGTACTACAACACAATTATTGCTGCATGAAAGAGTCACTACAAAGTAGTTATTGGGTTGGGTTTGCGGTTTTTTTTTATTTCCCCCTCTCTTGCTGGTCTCTCATTCATCCCTTTCCTTGGAAAAGAGTCCTCTTTGTCCATAAAAAGTTTGTAAGAGACAGGGAAACTTCTGGGCAGCTTGTGTACAGAAGGCGGGCACAATTAACCCCCGCTTTCACTTCAACCTCACAGAAAGCAGCAGTGCCTGGTTTTGCCTGTGCAGGCAAGCAGTAGTAATGGCCTAACCACTATGGCACAAGCACCTCCAAAAAAAAAAAAAGTCAACAGAATCCTGCTATGTTGATAAACTCTTCCTGTCCCATTCACTCACAAATGGCAGATGATCTGCTGGGGTGCTCCAAACAGATGGGTCGTGTTCCTAAAGGACACATAGGCAACAGCACTTTTCCTGCTTTCCCAATTTCCCAGTAGGCACCGTCCTGCTTCCTGACAAGGAGCCTTGCCTAAAAAGAATGATAGACTGGTTGGTGTGAGTGCCCTTGCAGTACCTGGCAGAGTTCATATACCCGCCCTCAGTCAATGCTTAGCGAAGCTGCACACGCTTAGCCATTTAAACTTGACTCATCAGTTGCTCCATCTGGTGCCCCAGGCAGTGTAATGAAGGGCTCCCATCTTGAGTTTATTTTTCAGGCATTGTACTGGTATGACACCTCATTCCTGGGAAACACAAGGCCTTTGTGGACCTACAGGATGGGCACACCTGAGCAGCAGTCCCAGGTGTGCCCTGGGATACATACAGATATCTATGTACCATCAAGCTGCACCAAGGTAACCAAAATCGAGGACATACATTAGTGACTACTGGAAAATAGTAATTCAGCAATAAAACACAACATTCTCACCTAAAATATGTATTAGAAGCGATTAAAAAAAGAGTTGATGGGAGTGTGCCTTACCCTGCTATCCGAATTTGACACACGGGGTAAACGAGTGTTATTGGGAGGGAGGGAAAGAGGGGCTAAATTATCCCCTCTGACAGCTCCCAAACAATGTGTTTTGCCTGATTGAGTTACTGATGCCTCAGAAGGGGGTCTAGATGCCTCATTCCTCAACATATATCTTAAACTCACATACATTTCTCCAGTTGGCTACCACGAAAGTAGTATCCAAACTTCAGTTCCCTCTCTCTAATCTTGCATTCTCTTGAATGAGACTCTGACAAGTGCAGAACTGAACGGGCAGATAGCCCACTCTGCAAAACACACTCTGGCTCCATGCATGTGCATGTGGGCAGATGCTTACAATATGCAGGTGTTTATTCACACCTGGGCTCTTCCTGGCGTGACATTACCAGGCATACCTACTGCACGTACCAGAATACAGTAGAGAGCCCTAAATTATCTCTGATCAGAATGGGACTTCTGCATGGCACAGCATCACATCTTGTGGAGATACCAATCTGGGACTGGAAATAGATTGTGGCATTGCTGTGACCTTCCACGTGACCTAAATCTGTTTTGAACCCAGTTGGCTGACTCTTTGGAGGGGCGATGTTGCATGGATGCGGCCATGGATTTGACCATTTATCCAATACTCTCAGTACCAGCCCCTCCCATTGGCCTTGCCAGTTATTTCATTTCAGATGGATTAAGCGGCTGACTCCTTAGTAACATAACAGGTCTCTTGGCTTGCAGAGGGTTTTTTGGTATTTAAATATATATTGCTGTGCTTGATTTCCTATTATTATGTCTCATCCCATCCTTACAAGCCTTCAGAAACGTCACTGAAACATCTTTCTGTAGTACTTAGAATTTCCTTAAAGGTCTCCCAATAGTCCCCTTCTTTGCCCGCAGTATCTAGCAGCTCCATATCCTCTAGTGATCCAGCTAACGGAAACCAATCCCTGAATGAGTGCAATACATACCCGTCTCCATTCATATCTCTTCTCCTAGAAAGAGGAGATGGCTCACTTGTAAACTTCTGGGCTGAAATCCATTGGAAGACAGTCAAAACAGACTCCTCATTCTGTTGCCACTGTAAATAAGAAACTAGCAGTACCACATAAAGGGCTCAGAAGACTGAACTAATGATGCTGTCCTCATCCCAGAGACCATGCCACAGGGAGACACAAAAAAAGAAAAAGGCAACACACACTGTCTCCCAGACAGGTGATGATCCAATTAATCTCATGAGTGGTTAAAATGAACCAAATCTGGGTAGCCACAGAGACACAAACACTCCACCCCAAACCTCCACACCAGCTCTCTGTAAAATTCAGATTTTGCCTAGCTGTACAGAGCTTTCACATCCTTGCTACTCAGAGATGGAATGGCAGAGGAAGACTGCTCCTCCTTGTAGCAAGTGCCTCTTTGCATTAGCTGTAGCAGATTTCAGTCCCTACAGGAATACAGCTTCCTCCCTCCCCATTGGGAGGATTAACACTTGTGCTCTCTACAAGCAACTGCTTGTCTTGCAACTCTAAAATAAGCACCTTTGAGGCGCCTACAGGATACACATTGCCTCTGGTTCCCTGCACTCTTGTCAAGCTCTTGGGGCGATGCAAGCTGTCAGCCACACGATCCCACAGCAGAGGAGGGAGCAATGCCGGTGCTCTCTATGGAGAGAGCGGGCTTTCTGTAATTGCTTCTAAAAGCAAATTCCACTGGGCCCAGGAGAGGGTAGAGACGGGCATGTGTCTGTACATACTCACACAGATGATCTCTTATTCCTTTCAGCTTCTCCCGTGCAAGCTTACTGACCTCCTGCAGTATTAATGAATTCCTCTGTCACCTCCGTGCTCTGACATCTGCTCAGGAGAACGGATGAGTAAGCAGGTAATCCAATTGGGCAGGAGCAAAGCAATGAGCCAATTCTCCCGCGCGACTATGTTACCCTACTGCTCTTTGGCACTGCCTCTCCCTAAAGGCCCAGTACTCCAAGAAAAGCTTTTGGGCTTCCTGCCCCGAGGAAGGCTGAAGAGACCTTCTCCACCTCCAGCTTATCTTATTGCTTCTCTAAGTATGACATAAAAGGCTGACTTTTCTCATTTTCCAAGATTTCAACATTGAGAAAGCAAAAATGAAACCTCGATTTCTCTTCATCTCCTCCACACTTTCTGTACAGCAAATTAACATAAACAATTCCTCCCTCCCCACAGCAGATCAGACCAGACAAATCAAGAAAGCTTCGAGACAATAGAAACAAATCAGATACAAATCAAAAACCTTCAGTAAAACAAATCCTCAGGTACCCTTTAGAAAGTTAAAACAGGCAGTAATACCAGATGTTTGAGAAATAAGGACCGAAAATGTCCACAAAGTTAATCCAGTTCATGTCAGGGCTAGGACAGGATTGGTCCATACAAGTTAATGACCAGCACTTTTCTCTAGGGGTTGATTTTAAAGGCATCAAGCAACTCAACTTTTATCGATTCTCTTCCAATACATATTTAGATTCAATCAGTATAAAAATTAAGACAACTCTGACTGATATTCAGATGAATTCTTCTTTGTCCAGGCACTCCTGTTACCAATACTTCACTTTCAGTCACACAAAAAAAAAATTTTTTCCTCAGTTTATGCACTTTTTAGGATGCCTGTTTGCCTTTCCCCGTTTTACAGGCATTCAGTGGAGCACCTCATTGTAGGAAGAGCAGAGACGATCTCTCCCACCTCCGCCATCTCCCATTCATACCTTATCACTAAAGGATCTGCTAAAAATGAAGGCTCAAGAGTTTCAAGGAAAAAAGCAAGAATGCAGACAGCCTTTTTTGTTCACTATGGGAATGTGTTCATCTCTGCTTGGCTCAAAATAGTATCTGACAAGAGTGAATCACATGAGTTCGGAAAAACTCACAAGAAATAAGCAAAGAAATCTATAGCTGCCTTCCTCAATCTCACTCCCTGCCTGCCTTCTTATTGACTTCTGCTGCCTGCATCGACAATTTGTAGTTACCTGTCTGCTTTCTCCTCCATAAAGGTAACTACCAAAATAAGAGAGGAGTGGGAGAAGGTGAAGCAGTGAATTACTATGAGGACCTCCAGCACTGCCTCTTGCCGGGAGGGATAAAGAGGGGTCAATGACGAAATACACAGCACAAAATTCTCCTGCTTTCAAAAGAAGCCACTGAGCTAACTTAATGTGAATAAAAAAAACATAGAATAGATTTTACCTCACTTACATACATGCCTAAAACATCCCAAAATACCTTCATCAGTCCAGCCCTGGGGAAAAGAGAAGGAGAGAGGAAGGAAAAATAAAAATAAAAAAATACACCCAGAAAACAGCAAGACCCAAAGTTCAAGTCCTGAAGCTGATATCCTCCCTAATCCTGAAAGAGAAGGGAGAATATCATATAGCCTGTGTACCCAGCATACCACTAACCTCCAGGGGTTAGGTATGGAAGGAAGAAGATAAGATCTACCTTCAGAGCTGATAAATTTCCTTTCTTCTGTTAATTTACACTTTCAACAACTTTTTGTCCACTACTTTTCTTGCTCCAGTCTTCCCTCTATTCCCCTAATGTAGGAATTATACCTACTGACACTCTTTTATGTATAACTAAACACACTAACCCGGAGATTAGACATTAGCTGCATTTTTAGGAATTGGGCGTCCAAGGACTGAAACCATGCAATAAGCAAAAACATGTTGGAAAGGCTACACCCATGTAATTCCAAGTCACAAAAGGGCTGGTTTGAATTTAGTTCCCATTTCTTTGCAAGTCAAAGAGAAAAGATATATGTTTGTACTCTCCAAGCATTGGACTTTTTTTTTTCCTCTATCCTTTTCCTTCCCCTGACCCTTTCTATTTTCTGTTGCTTTAAAATTCCCTTCTTGTAGATGATCCTATGTTGCTGAAGGGCTGTACTTGATTTGAGAAGGAAAACAGAGAAAAGCATCAGCTTTTTTGTGTATATGTATTTATATATACACACACGTATGTGTATTTATATATATACATACCCATCTTTCTCTACACAAATGTATATATGAAACCCCCACCACACTTGATAACCAATCAAGGAATTACTATGTATTTTTATGTATATCTACATGAATATACACACACTCACACCCCCTTTGCATATAGATTTAGCACTGATCACAGTGAGAATGAAAAAGTGGCAGGAGGGTGTAGCTAGGACAACAGTCTTCTCGGAACCGTAGCCACAGGGGAGGTTCCATGCGGTATGCACACAACAGACAGCCCTTGTCCCTTACCGGAGCAAACAGCATTTTCAGCCCTCTATATGCCCACGAGTTTCTGCTCGGTGGAAACCAAACCATAGGGAGAGAAGGCTGCTCACCCTGGCCTCAGCCCAGCACAGTCAGCAAGCGCCCCGTGGTCACATACGGACCTGAAAGCTGGAAAGTGCCTCCAGGTTTACAGTTTAAATGCCCACAAGGGGTAAGTGGGGGGGGAAGAATCATAAATCAATGCAAATTTTTAAAGGAGAAAGATTAAATACAAACACTCTGAGCAGTAGTACTACAGAACTGTTTGATGACACAGATTTTAAATTCAGCCAGTGTGGAGCTACTAAAGAAAAACAAACAACCACAGTACTATAATGTTAAATGTGTTCAAATTTCTGAAGAGCCAGAAGGAAGGCTACAAGTAAAATTTCTTAGAGAGCATGCTTGAAACTCATTCAAAAAGTCCTCTAAAATTGCTCAGTTTAAAACATTTTTGTCTGACATGCACCAAAAATAAACCCTCATGGAGGCTTAAAATATATATATAGTTTGTTCCTCATTTGGCAACTTAAGAGTCTGCAGGTTATTTTCTTACTGTTATGGAGGATTTTTTGAGGATATATATATATAATTTCTAGTTACATGCCAAACATACTGATTTTTTAATGCAGTAATGCTCCTTTTTTAACTTGGTTGTTACACAGATAAGTACAGCCTTACATGGTTCAAGCCCTGCAATCATGACCAAACTTTCACACTTCCATTCTAAACAAACAAGTCTCCTTAAAAGCCAAAACAAACAGGTTGTGTTCAACTCTTCCACAAAAGTCATAACAAGGCTACATAATTTGGGGTTTGCTGTGTCATTTATAACTAATTATTCTACAAGCAGAGAGAAAAATAAATGAAAAAAGAAAACCTGAGTTTCAAAGTAAGGATACTTTTGCTACAGAAAGACCTATTGAAATGGGAAGTCTCCCTACAGAATATAGTGGCAATTCTATTGCTTGAGTCACCTGAGATAGGATCAGAAAGCTCCCATACAGACTAGGCATCATTGGGTGAATGGCAAGCTCAGCCTTCCTAAGTGTCTTCTGTTCTCATCTACAGCAGTATGAAGCATCTGTCTTCCCCCAAGCAGCACAGGGGAGGGAATAATCTTTTTTTGCATAGAGAACCATCTTGAGCAACACACTGTAGTCAATTAAGTTAATGAGTCACACCATTACACCAAGAAAAATCAGACACGTGGTTACATTTTCCTACGATGACCTTGATTCCATTCAGGCAAGAGCAAATGTTCCTAGAAGAAGCTGAAAGCCTGGATATGGGGGAGGGAAAGGAAAACACACACACAGAATTTATTGGTTTGGTACACTGGTACACACTTTTACTCATTCCGTCCTCCAGAATCCATCAATTTAAGAAAGCCAGAACAAGTCACCAGTCTCATTTCACAAACTAGAACACCCAAAAAGCATCTCCTTTGCTGTGCAGCTACAGCACACTGAAAGTGCACCCCTGCAGCATCCACCCAGAAGCACTATTTAGTAAAACTGTTTTTACTTATCAGCCAGACAATTATTTAACAGCAATCTTAGCAGTATGATCTTCTCACCTATAGGAAAACTTGAGACGAGAAGTTACTTGGAAAGAAACCCAAAATAACTGAAACAAAAAAGGCAGTTCCTCTTTTGGCTTTTTTATGTGAGTGCAACAGCCATTAGACTGATCCCAGAGCTTTGACAGTGTAAGACTAGCGCTTTGGAAAAGGGAATGCCAGTGAGAGGACTCAGCAGCAGCCAAAGAGGTGGTCAAACCAGCAGATAATAAACCTGTTCTGAGCAAGCTTTTAAGTCAGGTACTTGATAGAATATATAATTATAGGAAGATTCAGTCTAAAGATCT
Organism: Dromas ardeola; assembly: GCA_013398915.1. Classification (NCBI taxonomy): domain Eukaryota; kingdom Metazoa; phylum Chordata; class Aves; order Charadriiformes; family Dromadidae; genus Dromas; species Dromas ardeola. Next base: position 63,165 of record VYZM01002710.1, read on the forward strand.
CAAGAGTCACCTAATCCACACGATGAACAGAAGATAAATTCCCACTTCCCAGTCCAACACTCTGCCCACGTAACGGCAGTAACTTTCCTCCGAGCAATGTTCCTAGGTCAGTGCTGCTGGTCATCCACAAACGTCACAGTCTCCCTGAGATGTCAGCCTGGGCTCTGATACTGTGGAAAAATTCAGCAAGGAGCTTGTACGATAGGCAATAAAGCAAAGAGCCCATTCAACACCTATATGCATACATACACAGAGTCCATTTCTTATGAATCAAAAAGCAGTAGATGATAATTTTGTGACCATGGAGCTGCTTTGGGCCTTTATTTAAATTGGACTCTATCTCTAAAAGCTTATAAACCATCCCCTAATTCCTCACAGCCAGCCAGGTGCTTAAACAAGTGCCAGGCTGGAATGTAAAATGCCACATATCTCCAGCACCAGCGCTGTTCACTTCCCTCAGACAAGACCCAGACTGAAGTCGATCTGAGTGCCCCAAAAGCGAAGGGTCTTGTGTTTTTTCACAGATCTCCTGTTATTGTAACGATAACACTGTCCTTTCTCTCTTTCAAGTGTTTTATACGAAACAGCATAACGTGGTCTTTACCTCCCACCCTTACAATTTCTCTCCTCCTTTGATCTAGGCAGGAGAAAGTAAGATAATTATATTTTTATTCGAGACGAGCAAAATCTTCATTTCCAATAAAGAATGGCTCTGTTAAAGAAAGGCAGATGGATAATGGTTGGAAAGCAAAATGGAGGAAGACAGAGATGATGGCCATAACCCCACAAATCCACTGCCACCGTATCATATTTGATTTTCAAAATGGAATACTTTGCCAGAAAATTGGTTTTTTCCTCTTTCTTATAACTTTAGCATAGGAAAGAAGAAAAAATTAAAGTTTGCTTCCAAAGTTATTCTGAATTATCATTCCATCACTTGTTATGCTCCTTTCAAATAAAAAAGGGTATATGGGCAATATACATGTGACCTAAAACCTGTAGTTCCTTAAATTCTACATCTTGAAAGTCTCTATATATCAGAAGATGCAATTATAGGGCTGCATACCAACGAGGCAGGGAAAGAAATTAAAGAGAGAGCTGATGCAGGAAAGTTGTTTCAGATAAAACAGATTTTGTTCGGCTTTTGTTCACACAATGACCAGATTACATGAAAGCTCTGCAGCTGCTCTGCTACTTAGAGAAAGCAACAGCTGGTAAATTTTTAAAACAAAAAGCACGTAATCCTAAAATTAATTACTAAAGGAGTGGGAAGCCACGAAGTTATTTGTCCAAACATAGGGTTTGGCTGCGTTTCTTGTTGTGCCCAAGGCAAGCCCAAGTCCAGCAATATGCTGCAGGTTGACCTACTGATGGCTACGGAAAAGCGACTCCCAGACTTCTGCATGCTCTGAGGCTGGCGAATCAGGCCCTGGCATCTCATCAGAGATGGGAACTGCACTGATGTAGATGGTAGATCAGAAATGGAAGGCCCAAATTGTAATAGTCACAGACTTTGTGGCAAAGATGCCAGCAACGAGATGTGGATGAAGGGGATAAGAAGTTGCATGGCATTACTTTTAATAGTATATTACCAAGACCTGACTGCCTATCCGGTACTGGCTTCTTTCCTGCTTTTGTTCATTTTACCATTGACAAGTACATGAAGCAGCATCTTCACTTGTCCATCACCAGTAAAAACGGGATTCGCATCCTGACCAACTCCAAAAGAAAAAAGCTGGCTAGTTTCCATCAGAAAGGCGTAGACTACAGAAGCATGGCCACACCTCCAGCCAAATACCATACACCACATCCCTAGATTCATCCACTGGGTGTCAGGTTTATTTCCAGCTCCCACTGTCAGCTCCTTATGTGTGGATCATCTTCTCATTCTGGTTGTGTACAGCACTGAGCTCTCATCAATGCATGACACTCTCAGCCGTACCTGCAATACTAAATAATATTTCTTCCAAAATGCCTGGTTGTTACCAAAAAATGTTTCAAGTTCTCCTGTGCTAGCAGTAGGAACATGAGGGACGCAGCAGAACCAACGCCATGGGCACTGGCTAGACAAGCCAGAGGCAGCAAGGCAGGACAACCCTAGCACTACTTTACAACAGTACTCTCACCATTACCAGCTTATTTGTGACAGGAATACATCTGAGCCACTGGCACATTCAAAATAAGAGCAGGAAATGTTATTCCTATGTGAGTGTAGACGGGCTCCCTTCCTTGCCCACCCCACACCTTATCAGTTCAACTGGAGACAGTCTTCATTTGTGAAGCTGAGCAGAAAAAAGACAGGCAAGCAATTAATCTGCTAAAAGCACTCTCTGGATGACTGCCCAAATTCAACAGGTAATTGATGACAATTTTTGCAATTGAAAAGTGTTCACCTTATCCCTAATGTTTTAGCTCGTCCAAAAAAAACTCACAAAAAAAATCCAGGGTTCACATAGCATTTGGAGAACTATGTAGATGATATGCTGTATGGCTAAGTACTCTTAATTTAAAACATTTCAGTGGGCTGTTTGAATACCCTAAGAAGGTCTTCAATTCAAGACAGATCAAAATCTAACAGTTTCGGCTCGTAAAATGCTTACATTAAAATGCTGCATAACAAGAAGTGCCAGATCCATGAACCAACAAGCGTAACACTGAAAATAACAGCTCTGACTGAAAATTTACTTGTAATATGCTTAGGTGGGAAACATTTCTCAGACCACTGCATACCACCAATAGGTCAGGACAGATCTTTGCTTGCTAATCTTGCCTGTTAGATTATTTGGATACAGGAAGAACTACAATCTCTAAAGATTTTGCTGTATGTCGTAAGAGCCCAGCCTAAAGCCTGGTGAAGTTAGTGATGGTAACGGGTACTGACTTACATGTACATTCACTTTAACAAACAGACATAACAGTCCTAAACCAAATCTTGCCTCAGTCTTCACAATACTTGAATGCATCGTGGTCTAAATTATGGAAATTTAAATATATTCCTTTCTAAAGGAAATTAAATAAAAATTCAGAGTAATTATACTTACCTATATACTTCAGAACAAAATTTAAAACCTCAATAAAACTTCAAAAGAAACACAGTTTCCCAAGATAGTAAATTCTAATAGCACTGCACTAAAAATGTGATTTATCATGTCACAGAAGTTTTGAGAAGAAATTTCTTTTTAAAAAAACAAAGACCACACATACAGATGACACAATGACTAGTCTGTGCTACTTATTTTGATTAAAAAAAAAAATCCACTCTCTCGTGCTGTCCAAATATTTTCCAAGCGTCACAGACCTCTGAACTGGCACTAAGCAAGTCCATCAAAGAAACTGAGAGGGAGCAAACTATGCTTTGGCAACTGAGTAGATCACAACTGCATCTTTTGGCAGTGAGGAGACAGGGAGGCAATTTCAAATTGTGGGACACGCTTCTTCAGAGCGGGTCTTTCTGCTTAAAGTGGTCAGCAGTGGGAAGGCCAACAGGGCTGACCACTGAACTGAGTAAGTTCAACCACTGGTCACACGAGCCAGGCAGTTCCATTCTGCTGAAAATGCCTCTTTCAGCCAGGCTGCAGGCACAGGCAGCCATCATTTTGTTGGATCTTTTCAGGTAGTGGTTTTAAGGTCACCATCTCTAACAGAAGATCTAGGAAAACATCAGCTAAATTTTCCACTGGTGAAATCAAGGCAGACTGGGTTATACCAACTCACATAAGATGAGGAAGAAAAGCAATTTTGCTAGTGCAAGAGCACAAATTCTGCATTCAAGGTACGGGCCACACAACGTCTAGACTGCTGTTCTGATGTGTTCTATGTCTCCACAGTGGTAGCTGCTCCTTCGACCAAACAGACAGCATATGAAGCTTTCAGCCTGGTCCAGCTGGATGGTTAGAGGTACCCCCCTCAAGCTCTAAACCCAAACCAGCAGAATTTCACAGACAAAAAAAAAAAAAAAAAAAAAAAAAAAAAATCAATCAATCACTCAGATTTAGGCAGTCACCAACATTTTTTCCCAGTTATTTTTGCAAGACAGGACAGGGAGACAAGGTTTCCGAAAATGAGGTGGTTTTCCTCTGACACAGAGCCTCCAAAGTTTTACTGCTTCTATTGGCAATGGCATGAGCAGCACAACAAAATACCCTTCGTGTGACTTTCAGTGCAGTCACTTCCATCTGAGTACAGAACACATACCCGCCATTCCCTAGGTTTTACATAAGCTGTGGGCTGCTAGGAACCTAATAACTGTGTGTTTTCAGTTTTGTTTGCTTTTAATCCTGATGGAATTTTCTGGTCATGGCTCATAAAGTTCTTTAAAAGCATGTGAAGTAAAATATGCCACTGTCTCAGTGTGTTGTTATGGCAACTGGAATATTCAAAGTTACCAGGAGCTAAATATCTATTTGTTAACTTAAAGTGCTATTATTTTTGACCAGAATGTGATGGCATTCTCTTCTACTCAACTCACTCATTTTTCTTTTTGATCCCAGAATAGCCAAGATGGAGGAGGGAAGAGGGTTTTCTGCACACTTTTTTATTACAAAGAACTGTACAAACCTTCCATATTCAAGGATAATTAAGGTAGGGTTGTAGACTTACAAGTCCATCAACATCCCCAGTTCTGTAGGTCACAAGACCCTCTCTCTTGGAATAACGTAAGCAGATCAAAATGCATGTAGCAGCCAAAGCAAAGTAAAAGGAGCTGGGATTTCTGTGCTGCTCCAAACTCTGTCATAGTTGGTTAGTGACGGTAGGCAACTCACTAAGTCCAATATTTAAATTTTTACTGTTTTCAAATGCCTTCATTTTGCGTTTCTGATTTGAACCACATTAGCCCTGAAGCTTAGAGGTATTAGTTATCCATGTAATCCAGCAATTGAGGCTCGATCACAGCACAAAAACCTCCCAGAGAAGCTCCATTGGTCATGTCATAGTGAAGATGCAGGTTTGCAGCTACTTTTGACAGCTATCTTTAATCTCTCCACACTTCAGATTCACATCTCCAGAAAGGTCAGTGACACCCCCAGTCCTAGCTATACCCATTGAATTGCATTCCCTTAAAGGGGTGGAAGTACCAACAGTCCTCCTCTCCTGTTCAGATACTAAACCATAATCCAGGGCTAAGAATATCTACTAGTTCAGATTAATTCCTATGTGACAAGGTCTACCCCTACTCACCATAAATCTCTTCTTCTAGTTGAAGTGAAACAAGCCATATCTATACACAATTGTATCATCATTCAACTTTCCATTTAGTAAGTATCCAACTAATCCTGCTTTTGTTTTACTTCTGTCCCCACTTCATGCTGATTTTTCTTCGCTGAAAAATAATACAGTGCATCTTTTCACGCATAGGTTGCGGTGTCTATTTTATTCTCTCACCTTACCAGTTCATTTCTATTTCTGTCCACGTCCTCTCTTTTTCCACTTCTAAATCTACCCCTAGCCACCTCACTACATCTCTCTTCGTGCCAACTATTCCTACTTGCTTATACCAGCGACTACTCAACCATCTTTCTCTGCAACCTCATGCCTCACCCAAACGTTATGAGTAGGAAACTAAATTTCAGTTCAATACTGTGATGGAAAGGGTGCAAAAAGGAAAGGGTGCTTAGATTTCTACAAGACACTTTCCTGAGAATCTGCCCAAGAACCCCTCAAACACATTTCTCAGAAGATTTCCATGCCCATTTTCCTGGCCCCAGAACACAATGCTTAAAAATCAAGTTAAAGATCCCAAACCCTCTGAACTTGAGCCACGATTGAATTACAAGTGGCTGGAAGAAGGCAGATGCTCAGGGAAGTCCTTCCAGCTCTATAGGTCTCTACTGCAATCCTTCTGTAGCTGTCACCACTTTAAAAAGTTTTCACTGCTTAATTCCATTTTATTCAGAAATAACAAAACAACCGAAAAAGCAAAATCAAACTTTAAATGAAGGCATATTTCAAAAATCTACTGAGTTTTGTTAAGCTACAAACATTAAGCAACAAACATCATCCTGGCTCTGTAAGCTGCCAATCTTGATTTTATCAAGGACAGCTAGCTTGCTTTCTTTAGTTTTTCATGTAGGCTATTCAATACAGGCAGGTAGCCCATTCCTTTTTCTTATCATTCCTATTCAGACAGTTCTGCAGAAGTTGGGGACTATCTCATTTTCAAATTCCCTGCACATTCTTTCTCCCATTCTCTCGCACTGCAATTCTTTCAAAACTGGACTGCCAAATGAATAGTATTTATCTTGAGCGATCTTCCAAGAGGAAGCATAATGTAGGCTCCTTCTCTATTAACTATTCTTGCGGTCTTATTCTGTGCATTAAAAGGCAACCAAATCATTTTGGCCCTCTCTGAAAAGGGAATTTCACTGCTGAATTTCAAATTCAGGTGATACACAGTCTGCTCACACAGGCCTTGCAGAGAGGCAACATTTCTAAAAAACATAAAAAGTAACTCCTTGTCTGCTTTCCTTCACATTTATTACCCATGACTACTGGATGTTGAGTCCTCAACTATTACAAATCTCACTGAGGAAACAATCAAGTCTTTTTACTAGGGCCAACTTTACTGCTACTTGTCCAAGATTGTGACCCATGTCAGTTCTAGAAAGACCATAGAATAGACTGGAGGGAAAGCATTATCAAAGAGATATATAAGAGCAGGTAAGGATGAACAGAAACCACGTATTTCTATAGGAACTGAACTATGCTCTGATAATTTGTTCCAGAGATCTGGTTACACAATGTCAATTTATGGACAATGCTTTGTTTTAACATGCTAAACACTTGGCCATAATTATACGTAATGGCAGAGAGTCACACAGGTTGCATAGTTATTGTGCTTGTAAACAAAGAGGTAATAGTTTGGAACAAAAAATAAAAATCAACAGGAACTAGGAGTTAGATTGATACACACCATATTAATTTCATTCATGATGCAAGTTTTATCTAGAGTTGTCTTTCTGGAGCTCAAATAGCACCAGGCTGCTATCACAGAAGTCCTTCTAGTGCAAGAAAACCAAAAGCTAAGCTTAGGCAAGAGGATTGTTTATGCGCAGGGGCAAAGTGTACAACAGCTCGGGGCGGGGGGCGAGGGCATCTCTGCAAGAACAGCAGCAGAGCAGGACATCAGCAAGCTCAAGGATTGATCCTCAGAAACAACCTCTTCACACTAGCCAGAGTAAATCGAAGCAGTGAAAAATAATATTTCCAGTGGAGCCCCCTTGTTGGAGCAGCTCCTCCCAGTTAACTGGAAGAGTTACCTGTTTAGTATCACTTCTCCTTTAACATTGGAACTACACCAGTTTCTCCCTGATCCATGACTTCTGTCTTCCCACCAACTAGCAGCCAGGAGGAAACAATTGAAGATCCAGGGACAAACTGGGGGTTAGACCTTCCTGTTCCTCAAGCAAGCCCTCTCAACCATCAATGTGCATAAAAGAGCAGTAAGAAATGGGCAAAAAGTGGCTGCTGCCTCCCATTAAACGAGCAGCAAAGGCCAATGATACATCTGATGTGCCTTCAGTCTCCATAATAGTAAATAAGACCTTCTCAATAATTTCCCTGGGAGACTGCATCTGTACAGAGAGATGTTCAAGTACTGCTAACAGCATGAGGGCCAAACACACTGATGGCAGGGAGAAAACAGTTGAAGCTGCTGTGGGCAAGGCAAATTCAGCTCGCTTCTCCTCCCACCCTAACTCTGTCCAGTTCAGGCAGACCTCTTCTACTCCAGGTAGGCTCAAACAATAAGACAGATGCTCAAGTAGATAGGAAATTCAGCCCTAGGAGTATCCAATTTAGCAGCCAGTTATGTATTCTTATCCTTTTTATCACCTAGTTGCCAATTCAAGTCTGGCCCATGTCCAGTACCATAAAATAAGTTGGTTTATTACAGTCGGATTCTTAGAGAGCAGGTCTCCATAGCAATACACCAGCAGTATCATCAGTTCGTTACTACTACTGTATTCTTTTCTTACATACAACACAAAACTCTCAGAGCTGTCCACAATAATCTCCATCTCACTGGGCAGAGGTGCAGTATAAACACAAAAGTGACATCTACCATCCCTCTAGTTTACTATCTAAAGAGAAAGAATTCACAGAAGTTAGAGATAAGTAACTTACAGTCACATATCAAACTGGTAGCAAAATAAAAGCTATATTTCAGTTCCCTAGTTCTTACCTGGTTTTGTTACTTAGCAATCAAGAGCAGAAAGGAAAGAGTTCAGGAGTCAAGATATCTTACCCTAGGTACACAAGATAGAAAATATGAGTATAATTGACCTAGCCTAACAACACTTCCTGGCCTCAAGCTCAAATGCAGCCTGGAATCTAAACCATAGGGCAAAAAAAAAAAAAAAGCCAGTGAGCCGGTGGACTTCTGTACTCCTACACTTTTCTTTGAAATTTGTTCTGGAGTCCCAAACCTAGATAACCAAACCTCCAGCGTCCCAAACCCAGAGAATCAGCGCAGGCAACTGCTTCTACTCTAGGAAACCAAAATAGGCCAAAATACAAACCAGGTAATCAAAGCCAGGAAGCAAGTCTGCAAGTCAAGGTCCAGATCACAGGACCCCATGGCTAGGCACTGGCATGGCTGTAGCTAAGCTAAAGAGCAGCAGTCTTCCTCCAACGCAGCTCAGAAAAAGACTGACTGCCCAGGGCTGAGCTTAAATAGAGCTCCTGGGCCCACAGGTGTGGCCCACAGGTGAGGCTCATCAGGGCAATTAAGGCTTATTAGTGCACTCAGAGCCCTGACACAACTATACACCTGCAGTTCCCACCCTTAAGAAGTCTAAAAGGCAAAACATAACCCTGGTACCAGTGTCCAACCCCAACAGGCCCCTACAAGCTCCAACCCTTATCTTAGTCTGGGAGAACCCCTTGAACCCCTGCATATCTTAGCCAAGAGACGTAAACGCCAAACCTAACCTTAGCATAGAATGCCCTACAAGTCCCAGCTGTGGTTGCCCTCCCATACTACAAATCAGCCAAAATGAAGACAATCCCTTTTCACAGCTCCAATAGCCTCCCCTCAGTGATGTGTGTCTGCTCCAGACAGCATGTGGTGGTCACCAGATGCATTAAGCCCTGCCTCGCAGCAAGAGTCAGTCGAGGCAGCACATGACTGAGCTATGAGCTACTATACCTTTTTCTTCTTCAGGATGCTGGGATAAACCAATACAAGTTGGGTCACCTGGCGTTCTTAGCCAGATATACCTCTGTTCTTGACTCTCAGTCCTCACCCAAAATATTTTCCACAGCTTTCACTGTAGGCACAGAAACCTGTGTAATGAACAGCCCTTTGCCATCCCATGAGAATCTCTCCGGATTCCTGTGCGGAGTGTACCAGAGTGCCGCAGCTGTAATTACTGCAAGTACAGACTAGCAGTTCCAACTTTTTTAGAAATCACTTACAAGAAATATAGCAAGTACCTAGGGAAGGCAGGGGAAAACTACACGATAATCTTACAGGCTGACATTTCATTTTCTTCAATAATAAACAAGGCATATGTAACAATTATAAAATTTGGGCATCAGCACTGCACTCTTTCCCTCACAGGAGGGAAAGGATAAGATTGGCAAGGGGCGGAGGTTACACTTCTCATCAGGTCTAGACAGAGAGGTTCCAATCCACCTCCAGTTCAGTTCATCCCAAACCAGTTACCAGTGCCTAATTCACATAAAAGAAATGATAATAACATAATAAAAAAAGGTTGAATTCCAAGGTCAGAGTAATGATGGACAAGGTACAATGGTGAGAGTAAGCAGAAGCCTTGACAGAGATATAACTGAGTGCTGTATCATTAGGCTCAACAGCTTAGGCAGAGGGAAATCTTCCTGTCTGTGAAAGTAATGCTTTCTTATTCACCCAGCCAACGTCACGCCCCAAAAAGTTAACATTAGATCTTAAAAATGGAACACCTCACCTTCCAGAAAACCTTGCACTTTCCTAATCCCCTGGAAGCTATGAGTTAAGTGTTCCTCAGTCATTCACCTCAGAAATAAAGACCCCATCCAGGGAGCTGAAATATGTGGGTTATGCACTGAGAAAATACATTAACATCTTTATTGGCTGCTCCATCCAACCGAGTCTTTTCCCATAAAGAAAACAGTCCCCGTGACACTAATTTCCCCCTTCGAGCGGAGTGTTTTGTAAAAGTCTGTGGCTATCAAAGCAGCACTGAAATGGAGCCACAGATGTGTGGCGCCAGGCTTGCCCCAGCCATGCTGCCAGGGCAGGCTGGCCCCTGTGCCCGTGCTGGGAGCCCTCCCATGGCCCGGCTGCTACACTGGCACCTCAGGCAGGACCTGCCTGCAACAGCCCCGTTCCATCAAAGCCCACTTTCTGCCTCTCACCCAAAATAAGGCCATTCATCCCCCTCTTCTTGGAACAAATTTCAAACATGTTCTTCCATAGCAAGGTCTCCTACCACAACAAACACCATGACAGGGGTTTATCAAACGTCCAGAACTGAAACCTAATCTAAGACAGAGACAGACAGGGCTCCCCTGATTTGGGATGTGGGGGATATGTATGAGAGGCATTAACTTACAGCTTTTGCTGACTGGGAGCTTATTTCTATGGACATTCTCTTCTAGTTTTTAGTTAAATAACAAAAGAAGATAAAGGAAAATGGAGTAGGCTAACAAGGAGATGAGGAGGATTCTGTCTCGGAAGCCGAAGCCAAATTAGAGTATATTAAAATTACACACCCACAAACAACAGCATCAGTGGGTGCCTACATCTTTCCACTGGGTGCTGTGTTACATGTTGTCCTGGGCACGAGAATACTACTAAGCAGTGCTGCTGGGAGGAAAGCTGCATTTTACAGCACCAGTCGCTTCCATAGTCAAGTTTTGTTTTGCAGCAATGAAAATGGTGGCCCACAGGCAATCATTTTCTCCAGATTTCTCACATTTCTTACATAGCTTTTGAATAAAACCACCACCCACAGCAAAAGCTGTTGTTTCCATCCCTCTGGCCTGGCACATAGAAATACAAAGATGGTGCATTTGTACTGCAGGTTTTTTGGCCTGAGGATCTCCCTCCCCAAGGGTCACTGTCAGCTTCACCTCACAGTGACTCCTCTCCAGAGCATGGATCTGGAAATGCCTTTGCCTCTATGAAGCCACCAGCTCAAAGTGCCTTGTGTGGTTTTTGCATCTACCTCCAAATAACACCTTAAAAAGTGCACTTGGCCATCTGGGTTCTTAGGTTTCAAACCCTGAGTAAAAGCTAAAAATATACTGTATCATATCTGATTTTATCAATGGACACCACTGAGGATAAGAAAATCTGGCTCTTTCACATTTCCCCTTCTAGGTACATCTACACAATGATTTTCACTGTCCTTTCCTCCACCTCCCAAAATAAGAAAAACCCTCACACCCAAGAGAAAACAACAGCAGGCCCTGGCTTTATCACTCATGTTCTCAGTGCCAGTCCAGGGCATAAAACACTGCCCAACTTTTTCACCTACATAATATCACATGTATTTAAGTAGTACTCTACTGCCAAACCTGTGAAGAAGCTATCTTTTAGGACTTCATGATAGTCAGATTTGGAGCTTTCAACTACAATGCTGTTAATTAACAGGAGAATCATGACAGAGTTTAAAACAATGCAGAGAATAACCAAGTGTCAGCTTTATCAGTTTCCATGTTCTGAAACGAGACTGACATTTTTGATGCAACAGAAGAAGAGGGAAGAAGAGATAATTTTTTCCCACTTATGCAGCTGAAATCCTCCATACTGTGCAAAAATCAGTCTGGGAATTTCCTGAGAACAGACCTGATTATAACAGAGAGGAAATTCCCTGAACTTGCTATATCAAGTCAATTAAAAAATACCAAACAAAAAGCCTTTTTGGCTAGGATCCACGCGTGCGAGACTCAGGATAACAGAGGAAAAGCATTCACACTTTCCCAACCTCAGGACAAATCTGAACCAAATTTCAAGCTGAAGTTTTCATTTGGTTGTTTCTTCGTTTTTCAGAACAACAGAATTTGTCATCCTTCCTGCAGTAAGAGGCAAAAGACACAGAATACAAAACTTCCAGAGCCAGTATAGCTATTAAGTTTTGTGCGGCTCCATACACCATATTAAGGAATTTGCATTATATGAATGAATACATTCTTTTTTCTAACAAACTGGATGTAACTATAAACCTAAAATTTAACAATATGCACATATTTAGCCAAGGCAGTAAATTACGTGCCGTAGCAGCAACAAAGCAGGTTTCATACACGCTCCCATTCTCCAAAAAGTCTTTAAAATAGTAGGAGCAAAAATTATTTTACTTTCAGAAAAACACGAACCGTTCCGTGTTTTCTCAGGCTGGTCTTGGCCCTTCGGATGGGTTTGCCAAGCAGCCTGAAAACCAGTAATGAATATGCAGCCCAAAAATAAGAACTGAAATCCTGCAAACTGATCACTAACCTAAAGGATGTCACCAAATATCCATTAGTGAGAACCATCCTCTATTTCCTATTGAGCTAGTCTGGAATGAAAGAAATGCTTGGAGATGAATGGTACCATAACGTGCCAGCAATGTCCTGCAGCATCCGGTCTGTTAGGTGTGCCAACATCACAGACCTAGGCAATAAGGCTGTTTGTCCAGAAAGTTAAGTTTATCAAATCGAGTTTCAACCTTTTTGGAGCTTAGGCAGGTTCTTCTGCTTTCTAGGACTGAGACAAAATCTTCCTCCTTCTTCAGGTCCTTCAAACTCCCTCTAACCAACTGCCTAACCCCATTCTATTAATGAAAAGAAAACCACTAAAAATACAACTAAAAATAAGCATTTACACGAACCAAGAAGGAAACCATAATTTCCTTTTCTTCCTCATCAGGTAGCACTATTAGATTTAAAACCACATCTTTGAGATTTACATCCTTCTTTCAATGCAACTACTTCAATTACTATTGAACTGTGTAAAACATGGGAGACATCAACAATTCGGTGCCAGGCTCCCACTTTTTTTTCCTTACTTTTGGCAAGTCAGCCCCAGGCAGCAAACAGATTCTTGGCTCTCAGTGCACCCTTCTGTCTAACGGCTAGAGACATTAGATGTCCTGGTACACAGGCAACCCTCTGGGCTTTCCTTACCCGAGAAGCAAACTGGCAAAGTAAATGAACCGCTAGTTGGTTTTTATCAGAGAACAAGATTCTCTTCCATATTCTGTTTCACCTGATATAGGCAGCTTTGCACTTAGTTTTTCCCTATGGAATACACACTCCTCCATAAATACAATGATGTTTACCAGGGACTCGGAAACGGCTATTAAAATCAGATGAGAAAAGCAGTATAGACAAGACTGGACAATACCCCTAACGCTAGGCAACATATTAATTTATGGAGCAGTGCCTACTCATTTTTTCTCTTGACATCTTCTCTGACACAGAGGAAACCGTGAAAGACCCATCAAAAATGCACGTATCGTAGCAGGCATATGAACAACACTTGGCAGCTCTGAAAATATGAACATCAATCATTTTTTGGTGTATGTTTCTATCATGCTGTGAAAATGAGCCTCTCAAAACAGATGTGGGGGAGAAGATGTGTCCGTTACACTCCGAGAACTCAAAAAGCAACAACTTAACAGCCTACACTGCTTTCCGATACTATAATAATCAGTGAAATACACAAACCTGGAGAGAAAGAAAGGTCATAACCAAATGATGTCCCTACCCTCTTATCTTTCAGATGCCTCCATATCTACTCATCCCTGGTGCTTAAGGTTTGAATTTTCATGCTGAAGTTTCAGAAGCCCACAAACACTAATAGTCACCTACACCCACCTTTATCAGAAATCTTTTTAAGATGTGAGAAAGCTGCACTTCTAACTCCTTATGAACTAGGGAGGACAAAAAGTCAATGGGCTTACAGTACATGCATTCTATCCCTGCTAGAAATTCGGGTATTACCTTATTCATGGAAGGAAACTGCCCACATTAACAGACAGCAAACTTACATAAGGAAAAAAAGATAAAGGAGTCTCTTCAGGTTACTTCAACATCTCTCTCACATTTATCCACTTAAATTTCACCAAAAAAAAATTCCAGTTTCTCCACTAGCCTTTAAGCCTTTCTTTTAGTCTACATTGGTCATTGGTATTCGCGTTGTGAGAAGCGGATCAACCACAAAAGAGATGAGAAGAAAAGCACTTCCATTACCTCTCTTAGTGGCCTTCACCAGGGCTATTTGCTCATGAGGTTTCTCCAGTACTTTCCAAGAAATAACTGCATCAGCAATGACGGAAATAATGATTCTGCGTCAGGAATGACAGAAATGTGCAAACTCAAGTATCCCATTCCATTATAAATATCTCTGTGTGGCTTAACTTTTCTGCAATGACTTCCACTATTATTTGTCCTTCTTTTCAATCTCCATTAGACAAAAAAATAAAATTTCGAAAGTATATCAATGCTTTTCTTAACTGGAAAATTCTGGTGTAAGCTGTAGGTCCTCCTGGCAAGGCTGATTAGACCTCTGGGTGAATCAGGACATCTACTCGCTCAGCTCTAGCCCCTTCTTCCTAGATTAATCAGTCAGCAGAAGAGACTACGAAGTGTCAGCTACCACACACCCATCACTCATACAAGGCAAACTCAGCTGTTCAAATCAATATTCGTTAGCAGGCAGAACGAGCTAGTTTTGAGAGTGTTCTAATTAGACAATAGAGATTATTACAAAACACCTGCAATGTTTGTAATCGTTTAAAATAATGAGAATCAATATTAGCTTCCAAAGGCACCATATGGTAAATGCTCATTCCAGGCAGGTGGTCCCTCATAGGCTCTCTCAGTGTTTCAAAAGTGATCATTAACGTTTTTTTAATCTGAATGAACTTGTTCTCGGTTAATGCATCGGCTGCTGGTTTGTCCTCTGCGTGTTGACCGCACATAAAGCTGGCTTAATTGCAATGCCTCCTCAAATCACGCATCAGGACCTGGGCTGGCTTCTTCAGGAAGTGACTCCACCAGACCAAGCCCACCAGGAGAACAACCTTCCTCCTCTCTATAGCACCTGTCGTCAAGAAACTCCGAGGCCTTACAAACCACTTTCAGGAAAAAAGTGTTAGTGTTTTCTAACTTAATGTCACAATCTACAGGCACACATGCGATACTGTACTTGCAAATGATGTCCCTCAGCACTGGTGTCTCTAGGGGTGGCAGCCAGGGCCTCTGAGTGCAGGGCTGCAGAGAAGAGCCATGAGAGCCATACGGTCGCTGCCTCAGCAGCTCTGGTTCTGCACAGCGTAGGGGACAGTGCCTGAGGCTACCCCTCACAAATCCATGCCAGTTTCTTTATAAATGGTAAAAGTGGAGTTTTACACACACACCCACACTGCTTAATCTCAGTGAAAACAAATAAAATCTTTCCTGTAAGTCATATCCACTAATTTGTCTGTATGTCAGATCAACGACAACTCTTCAAGTCACTACTCACACTTCAGTCAAGTTTTCTAAATGCAAGAAAAACAGATTACACACCTGCAGTGTTGTGGAAACAGTAAACAATAACAAATATAAATATCCCCATAAGGTAGCTATTGCCATATCTCTTTTACAGAGGGATAAATTCAGATACAGTCTGACCATGCCAAGATAGAAATTATTATTCAACAGGTAATAACCCAGAGAAAAATCTTCCCATGCTGGTATGAAAACAGGCCTCAGTTTCTCCCCCAGGCACACTTTGTTCAGTGAATCCTGGTAGTTGATTGTGAAAGAAAAAAAGGAAGATAAAGGAGTTACTTCCTTAGCTTCTCCCTTTAGACAGCTAGAAAAAGAAACTGGATTCCAAATAAATGTAAATATACTATTTTACAAATTAAATAATGTGTCATTAGAGGTTCTCAACCACACTCTTTGCAAGTATAACAGCTTAGGATGCCAAAGAGAGAACCTGGGATTCAGGAAACAGGCAATGACAAACAAATCTTGAGATTATCTAAGTCTAAACTTAGATAAACTTAATAAGGTTTTTGCTACTAAACAATAATTACACAGCACTGTGTTTACCTATCAACTTTCATGCCAGGGATCTCTGAGCATCTGATTTACAAACTATTAAATCACTGTTCCCATCACTGACACACAGCCACTTCTGTTACAGCGCAGAGGCTGCTTAAATGCACACTGCAGAATATTTAAGACAGGTGTACAGACTGAATTGTAATCAATTGAAACAGTAGGGGAAATGCAAAATGGCAACAGAATCACCTGAAGTTAATTAAGACTCTGAGGTGAAAACGCCAGGACTTCTAGAAGAAAACACTGGATTTTTAATGATTGTAAGTTAAAAGCGCCTCCTTTGAAATATTTAACCATCATTCATGGTACATTTAGCAGGGCGTTAGTTGGTGGGCACTAGTTCTGAGTAAACGTGGGGAAGGAAAAAGCCTAACAAAGATCGGATCATCTTCCAAGGTCCCTTCCGACCTGGGGTATTCTATGATTCCATGAAATCACCAGGACAGATTTTGCTATCTGTTTTAAAGCAGATCTTGTCACAAAGGCAGTGCTTTTTCTGGCTTCATTTTATTGTTTGAAATTTTGAAAAATGTCAAAACTTCAGATAAATGTTTTGATCACTGAAATATATGAGGTCTCTTTGCCGACAGCTACTAGAAAAAAAAAATTCAAGTATTTAAATTTAGATCACTAATAGAATTTTTTTCAGGTTCATTCCCCTCCTCCTGAGAGAAACTGATTTTCATTAAAGAAATTTGTCAAAAATGTATTTTGCAGAATATTTTGATCATCTCTACTTTAGCCCTGCTGCGGACTTCCTACAACACAAAGAGAAAAAGGAGGAGATTCAGAACCCTGGGAGATATAGATAATGCACATGTTGCTCTGCTGCCCTTTCACAAGCTGTAGCAAACGATATATCAACGAAGGTGCAGATGAGAAGAGAGGACATGGCTCCTGGGTTGAACGGTAATCAACAGACCACCCAAAGTGAGCAGGTGGGAGGTGACAGATTGAAGTTACACAAGTTCCACCCCTCCATGCCCAAGATGTTCCAAAACCTGGAGGCACAAAGGTGGTGCAAAGCCATCATTAACGTTTTACTTACTGGTTGTTGCCTTCCCTGTTGCTCCTCCTGAAGATGGGACATTGGTTTGGACCAGTATTTTGTCACTAAGCTTTCCCCCCAGCTTTTTACCCCTCTACGTTCAGCTCAGCTGGAATTAAATGACTGTATCACAGCACAAGATGGGATAGATAGCACCAGGAATGATTGTTTCATGAGACAGCAAAGCCAAAGAACACAGTAAGAAAACCTGAGGCAGGATTTATCACAAGGCTTGTGCTTGTCCAGAGTTTTACGCTTCATCTTCCTCATTCATTTGCTCTGAACTGTTTGAGATTGTTGCTCCGAACTGTTCTGGTAAAGCACTGCCTGCTAGAGTGCCTGCGATCACAAACTCTCTGGGCACTGGCATTTGTCACCATGATTGTAATTCATAGGAATACATAAACTTTTTCAAAATGCTGTGAACATAACTTCAGGGGGCTAATAAAGCTGCTTTCCAGACCTCTACCTCTTTCCATTGATAACTTATTCAAATTGTAATTGCTTGTAATGTGCACTCTATATCACATTACTACTTATGCTACATGTACTCCCCGGGGCCATCTGTCACCCCTACCTATCAGTAAAGTCCTTGTTCTTGCCCGATGATGGCAGCCAGGGTACCGTTAACACATGGGGGTTTGTGCCAAACCTTAAATGACTCCCACCAACCCTGATTGACTCTAGCCTGCATTTATCATTTGGAATTTCTCTTATCCTCAAACGCAACTTAGTCCATTGCATACAAATCAGCTCTTCAGCAGGCAATTCCAACAGACCTATGTATGCTTCACAGAGAAAACAGCATTGTTGACACTTTTTTCTCCCCTGGAAAACACAGAGGCCAAGTTTCCTCTCATTTAAACAGCAGCTCCATCAGCTTTATTCTATATTTCACAGATTTAAATCACAGCAGACTGCTTCCCTGGCCTGGGAGCGCAAACAGCAACATACTGTTGAAGGCAGTAGTGTTCTTTCCTATCAGGAGGAAAAAGCACTAAGCAAAACTACTCCTTTACAGTAGTTATAAGGTACCTAAAATTGAAAGGATAGTATCACAGAGGCAGAGAAAGCTGGGTAAGCTTCCCTGACCCATACTCCTTTGTAGTACACTTCGCCACTTATTTGTGACACATATTTTTATCTTCATCGTTAATTTTATAGCATCCAAAGTTATGATAGGTTGGTTCCTGAGATATATATGACTGTATGTACACTGAAGACTTTTCCAAAACAATTTCAAATGAGATAGACTACACTAACATTAAGAAGAGGCTGGATCCTGGGGTAAGGAAAATCCAAGCCTGACTCAGACACATGGCAGAAGTCTGTGTGCAGTGTAAAGACACAGTAAATAAAATGGTGGGCCTTTTTGGACATGGCCTCTTTCGGCTCTACTTTTGAGTCCCACACTTATCTCCGCAGAGGCTCTGTGACCTGACCTGCAGCTCCCAGGCTTGGATGTCACAACAATATTTTGATACATCTTAATTGCAACACTTCACCTCCTGAATTTCTAGTGCTGGCTCTTCTTGAGGAAAAGGATGACAAGGAATGATAACAAATACTGTAATTTAAAACTAACAAGGTGCTTCAAAACACCTGAGTGTTTTGAAGTTTTGAAGCACCAAGATGCTTCACCAAGAAAAGAATTTACTAACTATTCTTTTTATGTACAGACCTTCATAGCTGTGCATAGTGATTTTTTGGAAGCAAATTAATCCTCAAAGCATCCCAGCGTGCATCAACAGGCAACCGTAAGGCGACTGTGTCCGTGCTCTGAGCTGGCTAGATGTGAGCCAGTTCTCGCCAAGAAAGAGTGTGGTCACCTTAACTCAGGTGTGGTGCTACACTAAAAAGTCAAATGCAGCTCCTGAGCATCAAGTGTCAAGTCCTATTTGGTACCATCCTAAAATGCTGAAGAAAATCCTCACATCTGGATGACTCAGATTAGGAAGTCAGTGGCAAATGATTGCCTCCACCAGAACATACAGCTACACCTTAGAAAAACTTAGTCCTGAAACACATTTACCGTCAAATCTGTTTGACTTCAGCTGTTGTTTCTTCAGTGGTCCTGAGACACAAGCTCATCAAGTGGTTGGGATACATGCTGGGACAGACAAGTTCTGCCTCCTTCCTTTTCTGTATGTCTTAATGACCTGCCTTTCTCCTCTTCCAACCCCTATTTGCTCTGTGGCTTTACGGTTTTTAGTTCAAGGATTGTCTCTTACTGAGCAAATGGATAGTACCTACCTTAATACATAAGCACTGCTGAAACATACATCATCACAATTTCCCTAACTGAATATTGTACCACAACATTCCCCCTCCTCCAATGACCTCTCACTGAAGTGGCACAATTGAGTACTATGGTGTTATATTTGTTGTAAAAAATACTATACTGTCGTTTTCCACAGATATTCTCAGTCCTCTGCACATGTACTGAACCAGCAGAGATCCAAGCTACAAGGAAAATGTGGTGGGTCTCTGCCTAAGCACTGTATTATTTTTAGCTCATGGCTGATTAATTTAATGCATGTGAAACGAAGAGATAAGCATTTAATTGTTACTAGAAGTGGGGAAGCTGATCAGGGCTGAATTAGTAGAATCGTGGCCTAATTTCATCATTGTTTTAATGTTCTAAAAACTCAGGGCTTGTGCTCCTGCCAAGATGAGGCAGACTGCTCTGCAGACTGCCTTCTGCAGTGGATTTTACCTTCTTCTCCCTCTCAAACTCGTCATTGCTGCCAAATGAAGGTGCCCAGCCCATCAGCTTGTAATTACTTCTGTGCTACTGTAAGATACTCTGCCCTTTCTTTTTTTCTGTTCAGTCCTTGCTTTTCATGCAACACCAAATTTCACGTTCCACGTTAATCTGATCCTGACAGTGGTATGACTGACAGCAGCTCCTCCAAGTGCCCCAGAATATGCATACACACAAAGCACATGCTAGATACTGTTTGCAATGTATTTACGTGTTATCCTATGGATATATGCGTTATCCTAAGGAAGTCTTCAGAATAATCAAGTTAAAAGACTTTCGAACAATTGAGACAAGGTGTAGGGTCACTCTCAGGTGCCCTAGCAGAAATGAACCTAGACCTCCACTCCTCAAAAGAGATTTTGTTCTGCAGCCTAGCTCTAATACTGGTGGACTTGCATAACTTTAGGGTAGAATCAATGCCTCTTCCCCCAGAAAACAAATATATCATCCCTTCTCTTCAACCAGGCCAAGTGCAAGGTCCTGCACCTGGGTCATGGCAATCCCAGGCACAAATACAGGTTGGGCAGAGAATGGCTTGAGAGCAGCCCTGAGGAGAAGGACTTGGGGGTGTTGGTGGATGAGAAGCTTAACATGAGCCGGCAATGTGCGCTTGCATCCCAGAAAGCCAAGCACATCCTGGGCTGCATCAAAAGAAGCGTGGCCAGCAGGTCGAGGGAGGTGATTCTGCCCCTCTACTCTGCTCTAGTGATACCCCACCTGGAGTACTGGGTGCAGTTCTGGAGTCCTCAGCACAAGAAGGACATGGACCTGTTGGAATGCGTCCAGAGGAGGGCCACGAGGATGATCAGAGGGCTGGCGCACCTATGCTATGAGGACAGGCTGAAAGAGTTGGGGTTGTTCTGCCTGGAGAAGAGAAGGCTCCAGGGAGACCTTATCGCGGCCTTCCAGTACCTAAAGGGGGCCTGCAGGAAGGATGGGGAGGGACTCTTTATCAGGGAGTGTAGCAACAGGATGAGGGGTAACGGTTATAAACTGAAAGAGGGGAGATTTAGATTAGATATTAGGAAGAAATTCTTTACCGTGAGGGTGGTGAGACACTGGAACAGGTTGCCCAGAGAAGCTGTGGATGCCCCATCCCTGGAAGTGTTCAAGGCCAGGCTGGATGCGGTTCTGAGCAACCTGGTCTAGTGGGAGGTGTCCCTGCCCATGGCAGGGGGGTTGGAACTAGATGATCTTTAAGGTCCCTTCCAACCTGAACCATTCTATGATTCTATGATTCCCTTCCCCTTCTTCACTTAACTTTGGGAGATCATGCTCTGCGTGAGGCCAAAGGGAGGAGATTGTCTTCATCTTGCAAAAAAACCCCAACTTTTTAGAGATAACAAAAAGGGAAAGGAAGTGGACTAGGGAGAACAATTTTGTCTTTGTTTCCTTTCCCTGCTTCTCCCTTCCACAAGAGAAATCCTGTTTGGAAAGCATTTTTTTGCAGGGGTTTAATTCAAAACGTCTCAAACTCAAACTCTTTCTGGCACTAGTGAAGTCCTGGGTGCTTAGCTCCTCTTAGGATGAGGCCCTAGGTATGACGGAGTCCAAGTTATTATCTAGCAAGGAAAATAGTAACTGCAATTAGATCTCTCCCCTCACTCCGCCCCCATCACTTAGGACAAATCATTTATCTTCCTAGAGAGCACAAAGTGTACCAAATTCCACAGGCTGCTTGCTTCTCCAACAGAAGACTTAACATTCCCAAGCAGGACTTCTTCAAAACAAGATTGCTTCCCCTTTGCAATTTACATTACCAGGGAGTCTGTTATTAGCCCAATATTTTATCTCTGACACTGTGAAAAATATCGCTGCCATAAACCCTGCTGCCCTTAGTAAAAGTGGAACTACTTGGCACAAGCTAATAAAATGAGGAACAATGACAGCAGTTGCCAATGAATACTTTAGCACCACATGAGCCAGCTGTCCACATATGCACGCGTGCAAACACACACACACACACACACACACACAAACATTTCTTCTTCACACGATTATCTACACCAGCAAAAAGGGTACTATAAGGACACCACTATTTTCACTTTATGCCACACAAAGCATTAGTGCATTGGCAGGGAGATGGATGATGTGCTTTCACAGATCCTTAACTCCTATGATTCACATTTCTCTTTACAAACTTAGTTTAGCATCTAGCTTACTTATTAAATGGTTCTGGTTTTTCCTGGATTCTTACCAAAGGGAGCAAAAAGAGGAGATGGTGTCTAGGATTTTATCAATGCAACAAAACTTTCTGTCCTCTCTTTCATGCCCCCTCTGCTCTGAAGAAAAGTTTTGAGTAATAAAATACAACAGCTAGAGTTGAAGAATGATGAAAGGAAATAGGAAATTGAAACACTTAAAGCTGCTCCAAGCACAGGAGCCGGTCAGGGAAACGCTCTTGTGCCAGCAGTTCCAGGACTGGAAGAAGAGAGGGAGGGGAATATCTAAGCTGTATCAGCAGAAGAAACAGAAAGATACAGGCCTCACAAATTCAGCTGGGACATCATAAAGAGTTTTAAAGATGAGAGAATTTTTGAACCTTGGGAATTTACTGCAGCAATAACGCTACCTTAAAGGGCTATTATTCAAGGTTCCTGAGAAAAATCGCTCACTCTTCTCTTTTACTGACTTCTGCTGCTAGTCCCCAGGATCAAAATTCTGAGGAATTCTGAAAATAGGGGATGCAATAGTCAATTCTAGAAGTTACTCAGCTGAAATCATTAGACCTGCACAAATCTAAAAGCCACCATTTAGATCCAAGAGAGAACATTTCGTAGGGAGAGTGTCCAGGTGTACTCTACCATTTCTTGTCGGATCTGCCTTGCAGGGCTCAAAAAGGGATACTTTGGGGCATGCAACTGTTTAAAACATCTCTGTATTCAAGTTCTTTTCCCAGTTGCTATGCCTGCAACATTTTGGCAGTAAACTCCATTTGCTGTTAAGAAAGGTGTTTAATATTACAACTAGAAATTTGTTCCACTTTTGGAAAGTGAAGTACAGTCAGACAATAAACTCCTATAACTACTTTTATTCTCTTAAAACACTTCTGTTATCTGAACAGCTCTGTGGCAGCAATCACACCCATGGGAAGCCTTTTTTCTCCAGACCATAAGTCAAGAAAGTCTCTCTTCTCTGGATAGCAACTCAGCAGCATTTTCTCACAATTCTGAACTCTCCTCCTTCTCCCTTCTGCCTGCAAAATCCCACGGATGATCAATCTCATTAAGCATGTTACTACGCTAACACCTCCACTATATTTGGCGTTAACATATTTACATTACTTTAAAGCTTCACGTGACCCAGTTTTGGTCTGCACCTTGGTCTGCACCTGCCCGTACCAAGGCCTGTGTGCAGATCAACTTTGGAGTTCTGCAGCAATGTCCATCACCATATTACCTATTCATATATTTACACAACTCATCTACAGGTGTTCATTCTTAATGATATACTTCTGGCTGCTCGTTTTTTGCAGATTTCAGAGCAAAGAACTAATGTGGCTTCCTGTATTTAATGTACAGAATGTACAGAATTTGCCTGTATTTAATAGGCCTACCCTGGCCTTCTCTGAGACCCATAAAAAAAAAGGAGAAACGGTCAGCCATGCAGTGCCTGACCCTCCCTGAAGTAACCGCAGGGAAGGAGGCAAGGCCTTAGAATAAGAACACCTATCCCTTCCTGTTCACAGCAGGACTAAGATCCATCACTTCATTTTGCTGTCGGAAGAAAAGAGTAGTCAGTCATTGCCAGACAAGGTAACCATATTCATAGTGACGGCCTGCATGAGAAAGTGTAAACATCCCATTTTAAATTCCCAGAACTAACCAGATCCTTCCATATAAGTCCACTGCCATAAAAGAATCAGACATTATTACAGTGATGAGGATGGCACACGCAAGAATTTTGAGACAGATAATTTCTCTATGGGCTCACAACCATAAACCTAAGCATAAGGTTCATCAATACTTGCTGCTTTCCACCTTGTGACCTTCCCACCTTCCCTGCACGACCTGCTCCTTCCTCCATTCATCTGTCAAGAAGATTCTTGTTTGGCGTTAATTAGTGTTAGTCCCTTGAACTCCAGGAAAGTTGTCTTGATGTGCTCCACCACGGAGCACGGCCTCTGTGATTATGCAGTGAGGTCTCAGTCGCCTCCTGTCCCAAGGCCTGAGATTTATATGCTGCACAATCTCCCTTTGGCTTGGCATTATCTGCTCTGCCAGTGGTCTGAGTCATTCCCTTTAAGATGCAATGGCCCCGAGGTGGGACTGACAGGTTGTGATGAAGAGGGGCAGAAGAAGGGGATAGATGCTCCCTTTATTTTGTCATTGCATTTACCCAAGCGCTGCAAGGGAAATGTTACCAGGAAGCTGTTAAAGGGCAACTTTTTCTGGAGTCACCGATACATCTCCATGTGACATTTACTCTGCTAGGAATGATTTATCCTTTCAGAAGGAAAGGCCTGAGTCAGAGCCCAGCAATAACAAGTAAATCACCTTCTGAAGGAAGATAATGGCTCTGCCCATCATAAGGCTTTTTTAAACCTATCAGTCCAAACTCAACCCCATTCTTGATGAATAGTTAAATCTCATGTTTAGAGTACACATGGTATTAATGTCCCAAAATAGCCAAGAATATCTGGGGTTTATACCCTCCTGTGCTACTAACTCCCTATTCATCCTCCTCTCCTTGGAAGACAAGTCACTAATCATTCCCTAACTCACACAAGTGATTATGGGAACACAAATCAATACCGGCAAAGAAATCTGACTCACAGATGGGAAGTGCCAGTGAGAGAGTAGGGAGTACTGGCCTCTCACTTTTCTCCTGTTCCAACTTAAACATAATAGAAGAGCCAGGATCAGTAGAAAGGACTCATCTGTACTGAGAAAATTCCTAGTACTAAATTCTTCCTAGCACTAAAGGGCCTGACAGAAGAATAAAAAAAAAAAAAAAACACGGAAAAATGACAGAACATAAAAGCAACAGTGTTAATAAATAATATTCACCACTAGAATGCTCTTTAACACCTTTCCCAGTGTCTTATCAGGTTACAGCAACTTATGTTCTGCCCCAAACCGCCTGCTGTTCACTATAAGATTATTCTCCAGCGATGTATTCTCATTATTTAGCCTAATCCACTTTGAAGTGATTTGAGCTCCAGTTTCTGCACACGTTTAACTTTGATCACTTACAAGTGGAATCCTCCAGACATACACAACATCTATGCAAGTACAAGGAAAAGACACAGAAGAAACACAGGGTCACAGTTAAGCATGTACTGGCAAAGCTCTACAATGTGACCTAGACAGAATTACTGGAGGAAAGGAGAGACAGATTTATACCTATTTACATTATCCTTGCTTGTAACCAGGAGCAATTTACCCTTATCCTAAAACACTGAAATTCCCTATGAGATTGCTTAAATAAAAGATAGAAAATGAGCCTTTGGCTGCAGCCACTTCAGCCTAGAAAATAACGACACAGAGATAATGTCAGACAGGGTTAAAGGCAGAAGGGAAGTCCAGCAGCTGTATCTCCACAGGGGAGCTCAGGTGACCAGAAGTTTCTGGCATTACTCAGTGCTGCAAAGAGCAAGAGTCACACAAGACCAGCAGAGTCTACGGTCAAATATTCCCACCCGCAGGGATGGCACTCAGGTGCATACCGGCACGCACACACCGTACCTACTCCAAAAGTCTCCTTCAAGTTGTTATGGGATTTTGATGTGATCAGAGCTTAAAGGTAGATCAGCCGAGGCTTGTGCATGCAGTGAGCAGGACCACAAGTGCTTTATACTAAGAACTAAGAATTAAGCCAATTATATTTTTAGGATGGAGAAAGTGAAAAGCAAGGACATAGGGCAGACTAGAAAAAAAAGAGATTTAAAGTTACCTGCCTTGCCTTTGCTGGGGGCCTTTTCTTCCCCCTGCCCCCCGGCTTTCAGCATGCAGTTTCATAATCTTCTGGGTTGCAGCACACCGTGCACAGTCCTAACAGGGTCCCTGGGAAAAAGTCTGTCCTTCCACCGCCTCCATTATCTGGGTCTTTGCTTACTCCTGCCAGTATTCTCCCACGGCCATGTTGTGCTGCCAAGTCCCTGACTCCTGAAGTCATCTTCCTTTGCTACCTCCACTGCACACTCCAGAAGGTCCTCTCCCTCCAGCAGATGATCCAGGCCCCCCAGTGAAACACATTTTCCCTCATTCTGAAAGGTCTTGTCTGAGTTTGTCCCTTGAAGGAGAGAATGATGTGGCGTAGTAAGCAGTAAGAAAAATCATTAAAGTTCTGCTTAAGGAAGAGCTACTGGATTTGACCACGTATCCCATGTCTATATGGACACCACTCGCTTCCAGTAACAGCTGCAGACTAACTGCACTGGCCTGTGAAAAGCCATTCTTTCTCAGACGTGACCCAAGGGCTGCTAAAAGGTCAAGAATTAGATGAAAACACATCTTCTTAGACTCAGCCAAAATGCAGATTCTGCAGCCAGCCAGATCAAGCATTCCTTGCCTACTCTGTGAGATCAGTCCACCTGCAAAAAAGACCTTCTACTGCAGGCGAGCAGTGCCTTGAGAAAGCACAAAAAAGAACTGATAAAAGCAAGTCACTTCTCAGCAAGTGCAACCATGCTGTCACTCTCTGACATGAAACTTAGATTTGGTAAGGAAGAAAAGGGCAAATGGGAAACAAACAAATCCAAAAGAAGCCAGAAAAGAATATGCAAAATGGACCGTTTGCTCGTCTGCAAGTGAAGCCATCATATCCCCCTGCTCAGTACTTGCTTTGGTACATAACTGGGGAGATCTTATGGTCTTTTGGAAGACAATAACAAAAGTTAAGGGACTTCAGATCAACACACAATAATGACTTTTTATTAACAGCTCCTCAGTGCTGAAACACTCTTATTCCCCTCTTAAGGGTCAAAATGTGACAGTATTTCTTCTGTGACATGCCTCTAGTTATTTTGACTGGGACAATCAGCTCCTTGAAGGACAATACAAGAAGTTCTTTCTCTTTCCTGATGAATATTTGTTCCAACATCACTAAATGGTTCAGAGGGCGCACAAAGGCAAATAATGACTGATATCGCTGCAGCAGAAATATGCGTTCCCATTACTAATGTTGGATGACATGAGCCACAAAGTTTATTTTGATATATAATTTCACTCAGTCAATGATGTGATATTCACATTTTCATTCCCTTCTAAACTGGAAGGCTATAAGGATTAGTATTTTGCGACACTGAAGACTACTGATACTCCACCACTGCTACAGAGGTATTTGGTAAGCTGTTCTGTGATGTTTGCAACCTGAACAGATGCTGGCACTATTGGAGGTCGCAGAACAAGCCCGCTGCTCATACTGCTCTTTTTCCATCACTGTTCATGTGAACATTTGAGGGTTTCTTTGTACTGATTCGCCAAACTTTTCTCTCTTCGCCTTCTATCCCAAGCCCTTGGATGCTCCACAAATCCGATGTCCAGACTGTTTGCTCCATTGCACAGAAATGCCATCATGCTGAGAGTCATTTGGCAACACCTGCCAGTGATGACTGTGTTTTATAACAGTCCATTAGCGCAAGGTTCTTAATGAAAATGAAAGCTGGTAATGAAGTCAAAAGGCAGCGGCAGCCTCTAGTCTGGGGAGGGTAATTAAGCTAGAAGAGATAGGGAGACTGAAGAACAAAATTAACACATGGATAAAGAAAAAAAGAGAGCTGGTACTGCATTAGCACTAATGTAGTTATGACAAACCATCCAGTTTCCTTTATGGAAACATTTTGTTTGCATTCGCTGGACTATTTTTATATTGCTAGCTGATACAACAATAGATTATTGCTCCCTCAGAGATACGGACATCAACTAGAGCAATGCACACAGGATTTCAATGTGGAGTAGATAAAGACCCTCTGGAAAATGAAGGATATCTATATATCTATATTATGGTACATTTGAGCTTTGAAAAAGGGAAAAGACTTAAGTTCTCCTCCTCTCAGACGCCATCTCATGTCCAATAGGTGTGGAAGAAAAAGGCTGGCTCCCAGGAATAGGAACTTCATTTGGTTTATTTTCAATACAATTGTAAAAACTCAGTGGCTCCCACCTTTTCACTTGGTCAAGTACACTATAAGCTAATGCTATAGTACTCATTGTTAAGATGCTCCTTCTTGATACTGGATCTAGAACACCTTTGTACGACTGATTGGCACCCCTTCTAGGTAATTCTTCTGAGACAACAACAGGATAATTCTTTTTTCTTCTGTGCATTTATGCTCTGTATGTGCTTGGAGATGGCTTTCATTTCATATCTTGCCACTTTCTCAGCGTAAAGGTTAGTTACACATACTAGGTCTTTCATTGTTCCCTCATAATCAAGCCATGCATGATCTTAATCATCAAGCGCTTTCAAAATTCTTACAAATTGTTTGACATATCTCCACCCTACAGTATTTAAGGCCCTTAACAGTTTAGTCTAGGTGCAGCTTATCAGATCTCTTTACAGATGAATTATCCACCTACTGCTTTATGAAGGATGTCATTGCACTTATGCGACATTTATGCTGTTTTCTATCCACACTGATGATTGCAATACTTCCCATTCGAGTCAAATCTACATGTTTCATTAATATGTCATTTCTTCCCCTCTTTGTGATCACCAAGAAAAGCGCTAGACAGAAATGACAGTAACTTCCAATTTGTCTAGCCTTCCCAGTTCATGAAAATGCTGTTGCATTTTGTATTGTGAATTTATTTTAGAAAACTCTTTATGTTAAAGCCAAATTTTAATTGTTTTTTTCCAAGTAAGATTATATAGGGGGTTTTGTGAAATAACACATTGAAGTCTAGATATATCACAACCACTGTCTTCCTTTCATCCATTAATTTTGTAACTCAGTCCAAAAGTAATCAAATGTCTTCTATGAGTTTTGTTTATTAAATGCCGCTGATGATTGCTCATGGTTCTGTTACTCTGTATAGTTACAGATTCATTATTCTTAATATTGCTTTCATTATTTTATTAGAGGCTGATAAGGCTTTTAAGAAACAGTTTGAAAGTTAAATCATTAAAGTGTTTGGGGAAGGACTAGAATTTAGCCATACACAGAATCCAACTGTTGAAAAGCTGCCATAGCTTTTTATTCTCCTAAGCATAATATACAGGACCAGAAGAAACAAGAGCATACGAGGACTAGAGCTGTTTTTACGATGGTTATATTATTGATAATATAATTGAGACATACATACCATGCACCACAACTATTAGGCAAATTCAGAAAGGTTTGACAGTCTCGCAGAACAAAAGACTGATGATCCCACTACCTGTGGGTTTGGCTAATTTTTACATATTTCATCGTTCTATACAGCACAAAGATATCTTGTGGACTTCAGGGTCTCACACACTAGAAATTATAGTAGCAAAGGTATACTTAAAGCAATTTCTTCAAAGCAATGCCAGCAAGGTGGGAGGAAAGGGTTAGAAAGGGGGTAATATAAACTCCCCAAGCCTTGCGATAGAACAAGAGGAACTGGCACCTTCCCTCCCTGAGCAGCCCACCATGCCAACACTGGACAGCAAGGGGTACCATGAATGGATCAAAAAGGAGACTCTGACTCTCCCTGCCCCATCCCCACTGTGCCAACTGCACCCAGACCCTTTTGTTTTGCCCCTGCTGAAAATTCATATTAACATTTCTAAACATTTCCAGCAGTGGCAGCAGTAATAACACCAGCAGAGAGCTCTGTCGGCTGGCAGGACAGCCTGCTGCCCGCTTTGGCGCAGACATTGTACCCTGGGAAGACTGGAGACCTACAATCAAACTTCTTTATGAGTGGATTGAATAACTGGCTCTATTTACAGCTGTTTATGTGGCATCTCAGAAGCCGACAGGTAAACACCTGAACCTAGGCAATCACTGGCCTGTAACTAGAGCCTTGCCATGTAATAAATACGCAGCTCAGTAAAAAGACAGATAATCTTGTAATAAGAGACACTTGAATCAGTCTTGTTCTTGCAGTGTTTTCCCCTTTCACTAAAGCACTCTGTTAACAAAGTCAAATCTCCATGTACAATGAAAGTTAATCTCCCTCTTCCTTGGCAAGCCAGTGTCTCAAATACAGTAGGAATTTTTTAGTTGATATTATTTGCCTGTGGAAGACTAAGGAAATGCAACAGAAGCAAATTCTACACTGTCTAAGAATAATATCATTGCTTAGGCCCACTTCTAAATACGGCTTCCATGTGACTTGCTGTACCCAGCATGTTCAAGTGAAAGCACATTCAGCTCAGTAGCTCTGTGCCGCTCTGCTCAGGAATCTGAGCCCCTGGGCTTGTTACCAGCACTAGTATTTCACCCTGTCTCTGTGGAAAATCAGGTTATCTCTCTCCTTCACCGTCTTCTTCTGTTAAGTGGGAAATACTTAGTGCTTTGACTACACTGTATCTCCTGTTCACAGCTCTACCAATGTGTCTTGTTTCTAGCTCTGCTGTCCCACCAAACTCTACTTGCTGAAGGTTCAGAGTGATGTGCACTAACCTGAGTCCCAGCAGTGGGATGGCATCAATGCCCTAGATCAGGGTGCCAGAGGGACCTGGCACTGCATTATCAGGCATGACAAGTCAAAGCAAGTCAAAATCAAGGTTTGTGTGGTGGAGCTGTGGGGCAAGACAAACCAGCTGTACTACAGCTCCAAATCTAGTTACTCAGGCAGGGTAACATAAGGAGACACTCAAAAATGTGTTTGGCATAGATATTTGAGATGGAAAGATACTGAGGCTTATTCTGATAAAAATATACTTGGAACAAAATAGATTTTTGAATCACAGCTATCCAACAATACAAACAAGGTAAAACAAACTGACATACTAAGAATAAAATCAGAATAAAAAAATACAACAGAAATAATGATCACCAGATGGAAAGAGAACAGAGGCTTAGGAAATCATTATGGAACAGCAGTATCAGGACATTGGAATTCTCACGGAAAAACTGGTATTTATAACTTCTGCAAGTTATATTGTACATGGCCAAAGCTCTGGGAACTCTCTGCCCCTGTCCCCAAGGTGCCCCATCAGCCAAACACATGCCAATCAAAGCTAACAAATCCGCATTATAAGAGGAAAAGATTAATGAGAGAGACTAATAAAAAATTAAAGAGGCCAGACACAGCCCCAAGGTGGAAACCCAGCACCCCAAAAGGTAACTTGCCTGTCTCTGGCTTCAGCTATTCTGTGCAGGAATAAAGAACATCCTTCCAGTCTGTTCCTTTGACTAGTTCAAGATGCAACTAATTAGTCTTGGGTACAAACATTTTAATAGGGCCTGTAGTGATAGGACAGTGGGTAATGGTTTTAAACTAAAGGAAGGTAGATTCAGACTAGATATAAGGAAGAAATTTTTTATAAGGGTAGTGAAACACTGGAACAGGTTGCCCGGAGAAGTGGTAGATGCCCCATCCCTGGAAACATTCAAGGTCAGGTTGGACGGGGCTCTGAGCAACCTGATCTAGTTGAAGATGTTCTTGCTTATTGCAAGACCTTTAAAGGTCTTTTTCTACCCAAACTATTCTATGATTCTATGAAAAATAAACTGCCTTCGGGGCAAAAGCTCAATTTCACTTGAAAACAGAGCTGCTATATCTTACTGAGAAACACCCAAGCCTCTCCAGCAATACCGAGGTTAGCACAGACCCTGCATGCCACCGCTCCCATCACTCACAGAATCAGCAGGGCACCTGATGGAGCTTTTGTCCCATTCCCATCATCCCTCTCCCGTTTCCCAGCACTATTTGATTTCTCAGCACCAAAGCACAACTTCTCTCAGGGTCTTCAGGCAGTGCTGCACTGCAAACACAAGTGGTGCCAGAGTCAGGAGAGGTGAAGAAGAGGGCTAAAGGTGAACTGAAGCTTTTGCCCAGGGCTGCAGCCCAAAGACCAGGCTCCTATCATCAGTGACATCTGCCAGGCCACGTAGGAGCACAAGTCAGTCTCCAGGCCAGTTTGTAGGTAAGGTGTGGCATGGCCCAGCCTGCGAGCTGTGCTGCTCCTCCAGAGTCTGGGATACATGGCGTGCCAGTCCCATAGGGCAGTTTCTCTTCTCATCTCAAAAAGGGGGCTGAGCCCACTGTTTCTACCAGCTTTGTGTCTGCCCCACTCATTCACAGAGAGAGAAATAATAGAGGGACAGAAATAACCCACCACTAACCACATCTGACATCATGTGGTTGGAGATGTGACCACAGGAGGGGACATGAGAAAAACACTCTACCCTCTTCTTTTGTATTTACTACCAAAAAAACCTAGTACACTTACAGAGTAATTAATTTAGTTTCATGCAACACAAGAAAGGAAAGTTATCACTGCTTCCATTTCACACATGGAGAAGCTGAGGTTCGCTGTGGGCAATCAGAACAGCCTGAAGCAAAATCAGGGCGACCAAGAACTGAACTGAGGACTCTAAATCTTGTGCCTTAACATTACCTTTCCTTTCTCAGCATGACCTCCTCCCAATCTGAGATGCTACTTTTCCATATTCAAGGGTATTACTTTCCTCCCTGGAGAGACCTGAAGGCTGAGCTGGCTTCTCTCTTCTCTCTCTTTACTTAGAGAAAAAAAAAAAACACATCCACAAACACACTCCAAAGGCAGTTTTATTTAATCCCAGTGTAATTCTCACTGCTCCTTCTTAATCCTTTCACCTGTGAGATAATTGCCATCATTCTGGGAAGAACTCAATACTAATCATAGACTTGCATAAAAAGAGACAAAGAATCAGATAAAACAGACTAAAGGAAATCACAAGGCCTGAATTACCCACGCGCATACACATCCATTCCAGACACCCTGCTGAACTAGCCTCTTTCACAACAGGTAAAAGGTCCACTAATGGGCCTGGAGGAGAAGGCCATGAAAAGCCATGTCGGTAAATGAAGGCTTCAGTCTTCTGCATGCATTGTGGAATGAGATGCTGCAAAAATCAAAGAACAAAAATAAGTTACCAATAGTAATACCTAGCTGCCTAATATTCAGAAAACAATAAAGCGTAGGGATATTGTAGGGATATCTTTCCACCTCATTCTGTCCAGAAGACCAGTGTTCATGGCAGATTCCTCTCCCACTGCTTTATCTGGGACACTCCTCCCAGATGAGACTACCTATGTTTCTACTACCTTTCCCATTCATTCCATTTGCCCCCTCTTTTCACTGCTGATGCCATACATCCATTCTTTTTCCTCATAACTGAAAAAAAAAAAAAAATTTCCACTCCTTGACTATTTAAGTACCCTCTCTTTTCCACTTGTTCTTGAAATTCATGCCTTCGCGGAGAAACCCGCATTGTCTCTGTGCACTCTTATGTAGTTTCCCAGCAAACTCCTTACACAGTACACTTAGGGCAGCTCTGCATTGTGGTTTTTTTCATTCTGTAGATTTTTGTCACAGAGAATATGTGTTGTTCCCTTTGTAAAATATGATTGCTATTTCTACGGTCATGTACATGTTTATCAGTAGATAAATACAGTTTTAATCTTCTTAGAGAATTGCTTTAGCAAGTGGAATCTAATTGGGAGAGTCCTTGGTAGAACAAGCAAGTTATTTGGTGGTTTATAAAACAGATTGGACTGGTGCTTACAGAAACAGGAACGGACAAGAGAACTCTGGCATTTATTGCCTGTTCTCCTCCAGCTCTCTCCATCTCTCTGTGCTTTTGCTTATTCAACTGTAAAACAAGGAAAACAAATAATTAACCTTCTTACCAGACGGATGTGAAGCTGAATGATAATGCTTTGTACTCATTGTGTATTGTTTTCAGGACACACACTAAGTGTCAATGCTGCAGCCTCCTTGTGCAGTGGTGAAGGGCTTCTGTCCCCACTCCACTGCCACAGAGGCACAAAGGCCCTGACAATTCACAGGGAAAGCCAGCCATGAGCGAAGAACACACCTCTCACTTCTGAGGCCTCTCCATTAAGTACAACACTATTTAGCAATGTAGTCCAAGCATTTATAAGACACTTATCAGGACAGGAGGTTGGTGGGATGTCAACACGCTGCATGCGCGCTGCTGATGACAAACAATCAGCACACAAAAAAGTATTTTTCAGGAGAATCGCAGACAGATAGGGCTGGAAATAGCACAGGGAAGAAAAGCAACCACTACTAAGAGCGGAGGCCATAATTCAGTATCTCTTAAAATGAACTGTTGAGAAATGGCCAACCGGAAATCCCAGCAAATAGAGCTGTAACGAACTCAAGACTGGAAAGAAGGGAATCAGTGTCTATCCACTGAGCACATCAACAGGAAAACTTGTAAAGAGGTTTCAAGCTCCCCAGTCAGTCAGATGGGAGAAGAGACAGAGAGAAAGTGATTCCTGAAATAAATTTCTTTTTGGTTATTTTTGGAAAAGGAGACAAAAAGGAGGGAGGTTGGCACATTGGAAAGCCGACAAAAATCATTATTCTCTATAAATTGCTTTGACATTGTATAGGCAGTGACCTTCACAGCACTACCAGTTTAATGGCATTTACTTCAGCAGTAGCTGATTTCACTATTAAACAGGGATGCATAGCACAAGATTACACAACTAAATCACTCTTGTAAATATTTAATATCATTGCCTTTCTTTTTTTTTCCCCTTTTAACAAATCACTATCAAAGGCAGAGCACACAGTAGAAAACACATTTATTTATTCTATCCTGGAAAAAGCTTAGTGCTCATGCATTTTATCTATCTAGTTCTCCAAATGACTTTGACACTTGAAAGCCCTTGTGATCAAAACAGTCTGAAGGAAGGCAATTTTGCAACCATTTAAGAACTGATTTCATGCACTGATCAACATTTACCAAACTTGCCTGATGGAATAGCACAAAGTTTAACCCAGCAGATTGATAGCAAACACCTGAAGGAGAAAATTAGTAAGAAAACTACACTGGTTTAAATAGAAATACCTTAAGAGACAAAAAGAAAGAAAATCAGAGATTCTCTCTCCACTCTTGTCTTCCTCCCCACCAAAGAAAAAAAAAAAATCAATATTTGGGAAGTCAAAGGGAACTGGCACTAACAGAAAAAAGTCATATTTCTGGCTGACAATACAATAAGCGCATCCACCACATAATACATTCATTCCATTATGGACATACGGTGCAACACGGCAGGAAATGAAGTGTCCACAGATTTCTCTTCAAATACATCTGTTTTAAAGATGGAGTCAATATATGGAACAAGTAAAGTACAAGAATGTAGCAAAGAAAAATTACTAATGATGTCTCTAGTATCATATCTACTAATATAAAATTGACTGAGAAATTGAAATGCTAAGCCTGGAATTGGGTACCTTAAGTATAGCAAGTCATTTTTAAAGAGAGCCTATGATCTGTACATTCTGATTTTCCCAACTTTAAGAAAAGAATTTTTCCACAATCTGGCATAAATGGTCTGTCACATTGTGGGAAAAATGATATTCTGTTGAAACTGCAGATGATCAATGCCAGAAAGCGTTCTTTGTGACAGTATTCCAGCAGACAAATAATGAACATTACGCGTCTTTTCAGCAATTTAGCAAGAGAGGAAAGATAAATCAATGGACATTTATGAACTGAACAAATTCCGGGGGAAAAAATAATTTGGTAAACCGAGGGATAAAAAACAGATGTAGAAAGCAGCTTGCCCCACATGCCTACAGACTTCATTGAAACCGTCTGTGGAGTAAGACTATCCAAAATAAATATATGTAGTTGAAAATGGTCAGATAAACGTATTATTTAGATGATGGAGTTGGCCGGTCCTGCAAGGCACTGGTGCCTGAAACGTGCGTGCCCTTCGTCAGAGCTGGGAAATGCAAATGCACGGCGATGCTAGGTGCTGCCCTGGGTTTTATAACAGCTTGCAACATCTTTAATGCAGAGCTAAGCAAGAGCCCGTAATCCCTGTGCTGCGATGCAGCAATGTGTTCTCCCCTCGCAGGACAAGCCAACAGCTATGCAAGATCCTTTTATCAACATTCACAGGGCTGGAAAATAACTGTTCACAGTTTGATTCCCAACATTACCGAGTGAACCAAGAATTGCTCAGAGAACTGGCAGCTGAATACACATGTAAAAGACAAAGGTTCTTCAGTGATATTTATTCTAGCCAAGTTTTAATATTTCAAGGCTTATAGCAACTAACTCTTTACATAATCAAATGTAATTGTCTGATGCCAGCTGGTGATCAGCACATTCATCATCAACCTGGTCATTATTAATATACCAGTAATTAGGGGGAATAAAGGTGTGTGCTTTATAACGCTTGCTTAATACAATTCCACCGTACCTAATAAGACCACAGTTCCTTTTAAAATACAATTATTTTAACATTCAATTATACATTTTTCTTACCACAGCTACCAACTAACAATCACAGAGCCATATGATTTTAGAACAAATTTTTTTTTTTAGACTCTTCTGTAAAAAGAATTTGCTCAATTAAAACGAACCATGTTTTGCTTTAGAAATAATCTGACCCATAAGCAGTTCCCCAATCAAACCGTGATTTGAGAGAAAAGCTCCATTAAAATGCATGCAATTGACAGAATCAAATCGTAAACACTTACCTACATATACTACATACATTCTTCTTGCTCTGCTGTAGGAGAGAAAGCGATATCTGAGGCACCACGGTGTGGTACTGCTTGGCAAATGCTACTGACTTTTTTAATGGTGACAACTGTGTACACAAATTCTCAAAGTACCAGTTCTGTTTAAAGCCTTTCC
This sequence comes from Dromas ardeola, assembly GCA_013398915.1. Lineage (NCBI taxonomy): Eukaryota > Metazoa > Chordata > Aves > Charadriiformes > Dromadidae > Dromas > Dromas ardeola. The sequence continues at coordinate 99,765 of VYZM01002710.1, forward strand.
CCACAAAGCAGTGCTGGTAAAGGACAGTTTCCGTTAAATGCTTTGCAGTCTTTTACTTTAACAAGAGGAGAACCAAGGCCATCATTTGGTGAGAATCCCTGAGGTTAGTGTTGGAACAGTCTCAGAGCCAGATTCTTCCCTGCACTACTTCTTTTACATCCTCTGCATTGATATCAGTTAACCACAATAAAATCCTTGCAGTACAGCAAAGAATATGGCTCTTAATACCACTACGTCAAATGTCTCGGTATATAAAGCATACCTAGTACGAGATCAACATCTCACAGAAAATCCTGCTAAAACAGAAACTGGGGGCTTTATCCTTGCAGATACATAACACATTCCCGTGTGCAGAACACCTTTAATTTCTATGGGCTTCCCCAGCTGTGTAGGGAACACAGTACTTAAGGCACAGAAACTTGCAGGATAAGTCGTCTGTAATATAAATTTCAAAACAAAAAGGCTTTGAAAAGAAATGAATACGTTACAGCCTGTGAGTGCTGAATTCACACCTGATTCCTTGCTCTCTGCAGTGGTATTTTCTATTATCTTCCCCTACTTCATAGCTTCTCAGTACTGATCTCTGTTTGGATACATGCACTCAGAACTATCACGGCCCTTGAAACCAATGTGTAAATGAAAGCCGGCATGAGAAGGAGCTCTAGCTCCATGAAAGAGGTGAGTATGGCCAAATGAATGAAAGGTGGTGGGTGTCACAGGAAGATCAGCAACTAGCAATGGTGCTAGTCAGAATCAGAAACCAGAATGAGAATCAAAAACCAGAATACTGATGTGGGGAAAATCACACACCATTGGACATGACCTGATAACTGACACAGACAATACTGGGTGAGTTATATCAGACGATTGGAGAAAGCATGACCTTCTTCACAGTAACAGTTTTACAACTATTTGTACGGCATGTTATCCACTAATCTCTAGTCAAAATATTTACTATCAGGTAAAGCACTGCAAATAAGGCTGCTGTTTCCAAGCGCTTACTCTCAATGCATAAGATCCAGCTTACACAGCACATATTTTCTAAACTGTTCTATACCATAATGTTATCACTCTAGTCCACAAAAGGCCACAATGAGCCTTAAAACAGGAAACTCCCCTCTTTCACTGGGTTTCATATTTTCGCAGGGCTGTCTCATGTGTGTGTCAGGGGTCTATTTCGGTTCCTGATGGCATTATCACCACTTTGCTGCATCACCATAAAGCCCAGGAAATAAGCTATTACCCACCATCACCCCTCCCAAACGTTATCACAGAGAATCATGCATTCACAAAACAGCATTAACTGTGAGAATTAGAGTCCATTTAAACTGCAGCTGTTCCTTCATTCCTAAATAGGTTCTTAGATCAAAACTTCTCCCTGACTGGTCTCATTACCAAACGTCCCTTTCAACTGGAAGAAGAAAAAGATCACTTTAAAAAATGGTATGTTTTACAGATAACACTCCTTCCCTGTATTATAACAACCAGGTAAGTAACATTAAAATGAAGATTTTTTTCCAAAAACATAGTGGATGTTTTAGCTTTCAGAATTGTGAGTTGAAATTTTGCCTTCAAATCATCTCTGGCAACAGAAATTAACCTTTTGATTTTCTATTTCTAGTTTATCTCATTTTCAGAATCTCAAGCTTCAATTATTTAAGGGAAAGATGTTCTGTTTATTTTTAATGATAATACTAAGTCTGCAGTAAGGGCTTTCTTTTAAATACAAAACCTAAATCCTGGATCTAATATACATGCTGATGTTCCTTTCAGCTCTAAACCCATGCCCTAAAAAAACCCACAACCCTATATTCTGCTATTATCAAAGAAAACATTGCTTATTATGTTCCATTTCCCTCTCCGCTTCTTTGCCTCTTTGTTACTGTCCGTTGGAAGGACTCCAATCTGCAGGGAAAAAACACTCTCAAATCTAAACTGAAAAACCTAAATGCCAGGAAAAGGCACAATGTCTCTTTAAGAGTCAACAGTAAATTAACTTGCCCATAAGAGTGCAATAATTAGCAGTTAGTAGCTTATTAAAAGGATGGCAAAGGCCAAGCTGCCATCTGGGATCTCCAGTTTCTTGTGATTGTTATTATGTCAAGATGTGCAACTTGCATTAGCTTTCATGTCACTGTGCTTGCCCTTACTTTACATGTAAATTTTAATGAAAGATACAGCACTTTAAAAATCAGATGTCCATCAAAAGTGCTATTAGTCTGTCTTTTACAAAGCATACAGCCTGTTTTGCTACCTCTGCATCTCTACACACCACTGAATGCCTCAAACGAAGAAAATAGAGGAAGGGAAAAAAAGCCTTTCAATGATATCAATTAAATATTCTCTTTGGGCAGACTGAAACCTGAGCCTCATTGAAAACAGAAGACTACAATACAGTGTAAGAAGACAGTATTTTAGCTCCTGTTTACACACAACATGACCACAACGCCTTTAACTCTCACAGGAATCATTCTTCTTAATAAAAATTAAAGCCAATGAAGAATTAGGTATTTATTCACACATTAGAAAAACACAGTTTTAAAATAAGGTAGAAAGAAAGCATGTAAGAAAAAATAAATTACCTATAAACTACAAAATACTTAACACGTTATTAAATATTTATGCATACAGATTATTTGTAAACAAACATGCTCATATGCACACACACACAAAATTTACCAGAAGCATCCTATTTAATGTCGCATTTGTCTGCCTTCATAAATATATTATGAAGAGGTGTAAAAAGAAGAATGTTAATAAATCTATTCCTTTGCGTTAGCTGCTATTCAACATTTAAGTGACTTCATTCACCAAAGTTTAGAAAATGCCATCACCTCTGGAATATAAGGAAATAGGATGAATGCTATACAGAAATGTCCCCCAATGTCTTATATTTGAAATTCATCAACTGTCAATCATCTCTAATTAGGTTTATAAGAATTACATTAAAGTATTTGTTTCTTCCCTAAATAAAATATGAAACCAGCAGCAAAAATTTACTTACAAAAAATTTTTCTAGAAGAATGACATCTACATTCCAGGGGTCTTGATTCTCTCAAAGAGGTTTTACAGACTGGGTATTTGCTAACCATAAAAGAAAATGCTTTATTTTTTTAAACAGTCATTAAAAGGAAAGTAAAAACTGAAAGTCACCATCCTTATAATAATGCAGGAAAACAAACCCAATACCACATATATTTTAAAAGTATTAAGGAAAGGACTGCAAGTATAGAAACCAAAATCATACAATATTCACATTTAAAACCCAAATATTAAGATATTTTACAGGGCAAAGCAGAACTTAAAAACCACTGCCAAAGCTGACAAGATGAATGTAGTGTTGTTTTTCCCCTTGTATAATTAGATATTTACAGAGCACAAATGATTTAATTTGTTACTGATGTTTCACTTCAACATTTGCATAAACTCTTGGCCACTCAGATGGACTTATTCACATCGCTCTGAAATCTTAATGGTATTACTGGTGAAGAAGAACTCGAAATTATTTTCCAGATCAGTAAGGTCCAGTCATTTCCTTCTATCCGAGTCCACAAATGCTATTTCGTTTTTTTCTGTGCCATTACCTCCTGGTCAATATTATTGAACAATTCAAAGAAATAACCTCACACTGCTCAGTGAGAGCAATGCTGAGCATTATAAGACTTAAAAGACCTACTTGGGTTAAGAGCAGTTAGGACCAAGGGAGAAAATCTGATTTTGCAATGCTGAGAACTACACCAGGAATTTGCCAGTTGCCTTTGGTCTACACAACATGCATTAAAAAATGTCCCACCCATGAAATATACGAGTAGTCTTTCATTTCTCTCTGAGAATGGAGAAAAAAACCCTGCTTCATGTTGAAAATGAGTGTGCAGCTGTGCAGTTTTTCATCCCGAGCACAGCTACTGATGGAGGGCAGGAGCCCAGTGCCTTAGAGGAGTGCATGGGTGCTACGGAGGTGTCCTTTGCACACCCAGAAATCAGCCAGACCTCACTGTCATTCTTTGCATCAGAGGGGACATTTGGGACTTCTCAGTTCTTTGGGTGAATCTTGGCCCACTAAATTCAATGTGAATTTTGCTTTCAAGAAGAGACAGGACTTCATTCACTGAAAATAGCAGAGTCCCACCAGGAACACAGCCAATTTCCTCTGGAGGCACAAACCTCAATAGAAGCCAGATCCAAACCAAGAGTGATGATAAAAGAAAACCCACTACATATATAAAAGAATGGTGAAAGGTAGCAAAAAGGCAAATTATCATTTCCTTAAGAAAGGCTGTCAAGAGAACAAATTATATGGAAGAACGTGACTACACATTAACTCCAGTTCAATAGCAAATTAGAGTTGGATATTTATGATCTCCTTTGGTATCATTTACTTGTGGGGGAGTGTTAGGGAAATAAACTCAATATAATTGTTCCTTAATTGTCAATTCCTCTCCAGAAGAGAAGTTGCATTCAGCAATTCATGCCAAACTAAATAAAAGTCCTCCCTGCTCATCATACATTTACCTCATCTCTGCAACCAGTTCCATATGCCTAATAAAAACACAAACAATGCACATATACTCAGTTCAGGTTAAAATGCAAGTGGTACCCAGGTGCTTTTCTGCATCTCAACTACTGCAGCCATCAGCCATTACCCCAGAACAGCTACACTTCATCTTCTTCAGCTTTCCAGGAACTTATAAAAAATAAAATAAAATCTCCTGAACTTTTTAAAAAGGACAGATGCAGAAGAAGCCTATTTACTGCAGTGGAAGCGACTAATGAAAGACTTATTTCAAATGAAAAATGCAAGGTCACAGACTACTATAGGTTGTGAAGAGGTTTTATGAAATCAAATACATCATATCCTTTGGCTACATACATGGCATGAGACAGAGTGACTGCCAGTTTTTACTAAAAACTACAAAAATGCCAAAAAATATCAACCTTCCAGGTACAATCACTGAGGCATCTGGTACCACCTTCTCTGTGAGCTGAAGGCCATGTGTGGGTTCAAAATTACACCGCTTGAGCCCTCTGAAGGTAATACCATTTTTCATACAGAGTGATGGTTCTCTGATGAAGTCACTTGCTATAACTAGAGCTAAAAAATAGACATAGCTGGGAAGTAAAACAATATTTTCAGTCAATGACACTATAAATTAAGTTTCAGTGCACATGAATTAATTGTGGACTATGTATTATAATGCTCGTTCCTACAGGCTCAACTGGGAATTTTGTTTCGGAAAAGACTTTCTGTTTAGTCCTGCACAGACTGGCCTGCAGCACAAATGCCACCCAAGAAAAGAAGGGAGCAACATGCGCTAACATCACAACATACAAGACTCGCCCTGATCTACACTGACCCTTAAATCACACAAAGCCATACATCAGCTAACTCAATTATCGGCAGCTGTGTTGAGACACGGTAACATTTTGTATGATGTGCTTAGAACCTTAGGAAAAGGTTCTCACACTTTTTACAGTGTATATATGTGATTATCATGTTCTGATGTTCACCTCTTGCTAAGAAGATAGCTGTGAGTACAGCTTTGGATAGAATAGAAAAGCTATGAAATTAATTATTGGAATATTTTTCCAACCTCAAAACAGAACAAATAATATTGATTACATGATGCAACATAATAATCCAACAATACAAACTTGTTAGAAGAAGAGAGGGCATCAGAAGGAGGAATCACACAAAGAGAAAGTGTTTAATATGCCATTGTGCTCCCTAGAATTCAGGTGTTACAGGAGGAGTGATCACCAGGCAGAGACTGCTTGTGCCTCGAAGGAAAGTTATTATGAACAAATCCTCTGAGCCCTCTTATCTCCCCAAATTCATAGTAGTACAATTAATCATTTCATCCCCCAATGTTTTATTGGCATGGACACACCCAACATCCTCCAATGCGTTCAAATCATGCTGATCAATAGATCAGATTCTTCAGCAGTGTATTTGTTGAAAAGGAGTAAGCCTCAGCATAATAAAACCTTTTAATCTCTCTCTCTCATTGGAAAATAGGACAAAGAAATGGATTTTCCTCAAGCAGTGCTTATAATTTATCAATTAATCTTCACCTTTCCCTCCAGTCCAACTGGAGTCCCACAGCAGCTTTACAGCATTTTGCCTTTTTGACAGTTTTGATTAGGGATGGATGACTGCCCTCTGCATGCTAAAGATAGGTGTGAACTGCTGAAGAGCAAGCTGGAGCCCCAGAGCAGCCTTACGTGCCCTCTGCTGAACTGAGCTGCGAAGGAAACACACCTCTCTGTTTAGCCGGGCTGAACTTCTGTTTCCTCCGCAGCTTTTTGCAACTCAATTTCTATTTGAAAAACACCTTTCCCCTAACCGAGAGGATGGGAAGCAGAGCTGGGGAGAGAAATGATAGCTCAAAAGGCCTCCATTGCTGAAGGATACTGGACAATCCCAGGTCCTGCTTCCACCAACACCAGTGCCAAAGTTCCAGCAGTGGCATCGCTTCAGTGCAAGAGAGTCAGCAGTACCAGCTCACCAGCATGTGGCTCTGTCTTGGACTGAACGGATGGTCCCTTTGCACCCCAGTATCACCAGCTACAGACAGCCTGACACTGTGCAGCCCATACTTAGTGTGAACAGGGAGAAAATAACATCTGTTAAGAAGGCCTCAAAACATTCGTCTTAATAAATATTTCTTCCATAATTCAGTACAAAACAAAAGACTGTTAAGAGACTTTTAAAAGTAAAGGCATTAAGTTCCAATGTGAACTGCATTCATAAAAATACAATTTGACCATTGACAAACAAACATTTTACAAGCAATGAAGTCTTAGAAAGAATACAATTTTCTACCTTTACTTCTACCTACAGACAGGAAGGTGGTGTGTCCATTTAAGAGGAGGAACAAGAGGGGTGTCCATCATGGAGGAGGCAAAAGAGAAGAGAAAGAGGAAGCATAAAAAACAGAAAACGATGTCACTGGCTATACTTACAAAAACAAGAAAATGAGCATATTTATGTAGCAGCCAAATCCAACAAAACACAATGTCAAGGGAAAACAAGAGACACACCACAACTAAAGCACAAAGCGAGGCTTAAACAACTGACAGTACAACCAGCAACTGCCTGGTTAAGCCCTTTGGCTTTAATTTGATTTTCTACCGAGAAATGCAAACCCTCATGCAATAACCCACCAGTGATATGCCTCATTCCACGTCAAATTCAAAACAGCAAGGGAAACAGAGTAGGACAGAAAAAAAATAAATCTCTTGGTAATATATTTGCTAAACACATTTCACCTACCAGAGCTAATGTATTTGTATATAATGTTGACATTGCATATTTACTCACGCATATACATTTACATATTTTATATCCATAATATTTTTATAGAGAGTAAATATTTATCAAAAGGGAGTATCTGTGAGTTGGTTGGCAAGAAAAGAGAAGCCACTGTTCCCTGATGCGTCATGGATAAATAAGGGTGGCGAAAGTTGACAGAAGCCAATAGTTTCCACGTTTTTTTTGCCAGGCAAGGGAGTATAGAAAGGGCTGATGACAATGATACAGGCCTGAAGAGGTCATGCAAGTCTTCATGAGCCAGCTGGGCTGCAACTTGTAATTTAAATGGCCAAGTGCGTCTGTTTATATAATCCAGTGCTAAATCACAGACTGCTACAAAGATATGTTCAGTGCTATTGAGATCGAAAGTGGCCATGGAAGTTCACTGTCCTGATCACTCCCAACATGCTATCATCATTCCTCTGCCAATGGCTTGCCATACTCAGCTGCATCCTGAGCAACTACGACATGCTGAAGGGACCTGCCTGTTGGATGCTCCTTCACATCAAGCTACCAGCCCAGGGAACAGTAAGTGGGGATACAGAAGGAGCTCGGTGCTTCCCAGAGCTTAGCCACGTGCTCGACATGTCAAATACCATGGTCTTGACATGCACTTATAAAGAGCCCTGCCTTCCCATCACAAAGGGATGCTAAGTAGTACAGAAACTGAAGAGTAAGCCCCAACTTCACTTCTGATTGTTTCCTAAGCTTTCATGACATCAGAGCAGACATCTGCCTTGAACTACACAATAAAAACTGGTTATATTCCTAAGCCTCTCCATATTTTACGGAGATATATAGAAACTATGTCTCTTTTATTCAAGTACCTAATTAGTCTTGAGCCTTCACAGGCACTACATTCTCTCTTATATAACTCTTTGGACTGTCTAACTTCAGATACGTGTTCACTTAATGGTAAAAACATCTATTCTAGGAAAGCCTCATCAGGCTTTAGAGTCAAAACTCACATTTTCTCCCCACAGACAAACAGTTGGTCTGGTCTTCCTAGTGCCCCATGTGCACATACCCTGCATTAAGGCTTCAACCATTTCACTCCTGCATTCGCAAGACTGGAATGCATCACCAGCCCTACTAACTCCTCCCTGTGTACCCATGTCAGCAAGATGCTGACAATGTCAGAGGAAAAGAGAATCACCCATCTCACCTCTCCTCACCTCCTTCTTGCTCCATACCCCCATAGTTTAAAATGGGACTAATGATCCCATCATGTCACAGCTAAAGGTCTGTAACACAATCCAAACAGAGATATTAAAATGTGAACTCTGATACAGGCTTAGATCCCATTTGTAGCCCAACCTGGGGTTATCCCTTTTCTTCTTCTAAACCCATTTTGCTCTGTGCATATTTTAATATTTTAAATCGCAGACACAGGACTTACAGGCCATTACGTGCAATTTTACTCAGGATTCATAATGAGTTAGGATCATGCCATGAGGGCTATTAACATATTTTTTGTAATAATTGCTCTCTTAAAAATAAAGAGCAACATTGAGGTCTACATTTACCAGGCAGAAGTGGGAGTCATTACAGCTGGCACAAGAAAGAAATGGCAAGATAAAATGGTTGGTGGGCTGCATGGAAGGGGGAAGCATACCTCTTTACTGTCCATGGAATCATTTCATGCGCCCTCCTGGGCACCTAGTCCCAGGCTGATAAGTAGCCGTGGCTCATGGGACACAGAGGCAAAAATGCAAATGGCTTGACTGGCACCCAGTAGGTTTAGTTGCTTTTGTCATGCAAAAGCCAGCTCAGAAAAGCAGCAGGGACAAAGCTCTTTCATGATCAGTGACTGAAACGAAGAGAAAGTCAAAGGACTTACCTTGTTCACCCATCATCAAGTGTGAGAGGCCTTTGAGAGGGAGAAAGAGAGAGAAAGTAAGAAAAAAAGAACAAAACAGAAAAAGAAGCAGCAATATCCATGCACTCTGGCTGCAGTCCAATACCGCTCAGGACTGGAGCTCACATACTTGAACAAGACCAAGTATGGGTGGAGCACACAGGGCACACACATATGCAAGTGCTGCTTTCCACACTGAGCAGGAAAACGTCTGTCATGGGTAGAAAAAGACCTGATGAGAGTTGCAGAACTGTATTTGAGGTTCATCATACCCCTTGGGTAGCCACTCCAAGGGCATTGCACACCAGTATGGCTAAATGGGCTAGGAATGCCAAAGTCTGTAATAGGGCTTTGCAGGGAGCATTTGCTCCTCTGGAGAGCTATGGAAATAACTTCTCCTCAGCTAAAGATTTAAGATTCAAGCCTACAGTGGTCAGTGAAAGGGAGGCCATGATCCCACCACATCTGCTTCAGAGGAAACATCTGGGCTAAATGCATACACACATACAAAATTATCCTCTTTCTTTAATATGGTGGCTTCAGCATGTATTTTTAGGAGTCAATCAACACTGCTCACACTTACTAATTAGACACCAGACCTAGCAAGGACTAAAAAAATTACCTGTAATCTATTTTTACTACTACTCCATTTCCTTTCTGGGAAGACCTGGAGATTCAGCTTCTGAGGGAAGTGTGTTACTTGATGGCTCTATAGCTAAAGCTACTTCTTTGGTTTCATAATTCAAGGTAAATCAAGAAAGCAGCACCACTCCCTGCAGCAGTGCCAGACACCGCCAGCTCTGTAGATGGGGCTGTGGTGGTCACTTGGGCTGCTCCAGTCTCTGTCTGATAACTCTTTCTGGCATAAACCTTGTTTGTTTCAATTAAAATCCACTTCTAACCCAAATTTTCAAATATGTTTACTGTACAACTGTATTCATACACATATAATTTAGATACTATTGTATATATATTCATGCCCAATCCATTAAGCATTAACTGACCTATTAGTTATTTTGTGACACATGATTTCACAGAACTAACGTATACAAAAATCAAGTCCTACCCACTCAAGCCATGAGTGACCCATCTCATACTTGGATTCCTGGCCTTCTTCCCTTAGCTTGATTCCTTCTCCTACCCCTCACAGCACTTAGTATGGCAGGGATTTTGATACACGCACACATACACACACACACACACACACCCCATCTTAAGTCAGTTTATTGATCAAACAGGGCTGTGACTTTTTTAATTTCACGGCGATGGAGAGGTCAAATTAATTTATTAGAATGAGAATTTTCAACAAGCAGCATGCTGAGTTTGAATTTGTTTATTTCTCTCTCTTTCATATTTTGCCGTTGTGTCTGCTGGAGAAATCTAAAATCCAGATCATCCCAAGAATATGTTCACCCACAGAGAACTCCAAGCCAGATAAGGGGATTAATAATTGTACAGTCTAAGGAATGCAAATATCTTAATGTTCTTGAAGATTATTGTGGATTTAGAAAAATAATCAGAAACACAACATAGGTTTAGATTTTTTTAGCTATAAATAAACACAGCAGATTTGATATTGTAGAACATATTTCTGGTCTAAATTACAAGATATAATTTCACTGAATCGTTTTGCTCTGCTTGCAGAGTGGGTTGAATTTGTGTCTCTATTTATGGCCACTGACCCCATCATCCTTGATAGGCAAATCTTAGGTCTGTCCAAATGGGCACTTGAAAGTCACTGTAAAAGGCTACGCAAAAGATGAGAAGACAAAAGTATAATTGTTAGGACCTACAAAGCACGGAGACCCTGTATGGTGAAAAAGGAGAAAAGGCAAGAAGGTGGCAGTATGACACACAGCTGAAGCTGGCTGAACATGAAGGGGAGATCAGATCCAGAGCAGAGATGGGGGTCCCAAGCCCTCAGCCCTTGTGCACCGTAGGGAAGGAAAGCCATGGCTAAGAGGCACAGCACCAACAGGTGCAGCTACCGGGGATGGCAGGGGCCTCGTCCACTTGGGGAGATGGGACACTAACAAAGAGAAACCTCCAGAGAGGGTTCAAAGCAAGAGCCTCCATTAAACACCCTGAATCACACCGTAAGAAGACCCCTTCTCTCCATAAGAAGACCCCTTCTCTCTCCACCAGCCACAGAGGAGCTACACAAATCTCGAAATGTCTGGAATGTCAACACCCCTTTTGCCCTTAACCCCAGAAGGCCAATGCTGTGAGCCCTATCTGTCAGGCGCATCAGCCAGGTGCAGCCCAGAGCCCTTTGACTGCAGTCCCAAAGTGAGCACACTCCCCAAATGTACCCACCATTCTGGCCCCTATTTGACCTTGGTTCAAATGCCTGCGGAAAAAAGTCTCCCTACGAAATGCTTTGACTCTTTCTGCTCCTTGACAAATGAGAAATACAACAGTATCTGTGGTATCGTATGTACCTCTTGATCTTCTAGTCCCAATTGGACAAGGGAAGTACGGAGATTAATGAAAAGTAATGCCCGCCCCCCACAAATGCTACTTTTTCCTTTTTAAAATAGGAAGAAAAAGGAGAGTGGACTTGGAGATACAGCAAAAAATGAGTATTATCTCTTAAGTTGTCTATCGACACAGAACCTTATTTTAACAAAAAGAACACTAACAGAATTCTAGATTCATTGTTAGATAGAATAATAATATAAATAATGAAATAACATATCAGCTTTTCTCATCTGAAAATTTTCCTCCCTTGCAATTTAAAGTCGGAGTGAAAATGAATGTATTGTATCTCCAACAAAACATCATTAACAACCAAAACCTTCAACCATTGAGATCTAAAATCTGTGACATTTTCAGCATGTGTAACAAAGGCCCCAAATTAGTCACAGTAAAATCAACATGGAAAACGTGAACTGACATCATTGTCTCACCTTTACATCAGTTTCAAGATATGACAAGACACTAAAACAATGTTCAAATCACAGAAGTCAAAGTCATCTCAAGGTGACATGGGGTAGCACGTGCTGTTGGACTACAACAAACTTAATAGGGCATCCAACAAACCAATGCAAGAGGTGTGAGAATTGTTCAGACCTGCGAACTAGACCAGATTTTGTCAGAACAGGGGTGACACCTATCACCATCCTATTTGGGCACCAACCATAAAGGCCAGCAAAGCTTTCAGCAGGCTCAGGATGCTAAAGCACATTATTCACATATACAACCATTGTTTATGCCAATAGCAATCCCATTCCAGGGGACTCCTGTAAGAAAATCTGAATTTCCACCTAAATACAGGTGAAATATGCTTTCCTTTTAATCTTAGATTTGTTCAACAAGAAACCCTGATTAAAGTCTCAGAGCTGCGAACTCAGCCAGTGTAGAACTGGGAAAAGCTTGACACAAACCTGCATGAGCTGCAATGGTCAAGGGGTTGTGTGCTTTTTCTAAACCAATCTAGTCATTCTTATAATAATCTACTGGCTGGGGACAACTGCTGCCAAACAAAGATGGTGGGTAGCAAGTGCTATGTAAAAGGTATAGAAAAACCTCAGAATAAATAGCTTATCTGCCTGCAAAAAATGTCAAAGTCAGGAATGTGGTGACTTGCTATTCCTGAACTTCAAACATGAGTGAGGGTAAGGATGAGCGCATGGCTTTGGAAGAAGGCGCTCAACAGGTTTCTTAGAAAATTATAAGCATCTGCTTGTGCTCAGCCTCTGGAGCCCCATCTTCTTCAGACTTTCAGCAGTAACATGAAGAGAAAGTGGCCTCCTCCTTCAGAACATTGGTTTATTATTAAAATAATATGTCCATTGCTGAGGGCAGACAGACATATAAACTCTGCTCTCTAGCGATGATTTATGCCTGTCCCAACTCTTCCTATTTAGGTGTGGGAGTTCTTTTGATATTTCTTTAACCCACTACCAAATCTGTATTATTTTCTTAAAGGTTAATATTATCTCCCTTGATCTCAAAGTAACATTTCAAAGAACTGCATTTTTTTTAAAAAATTGTAAACCATCTGCTTTCTATATCAAAATAGTAAAATTAAGTGGCTCTAATTGTACAAAGTATCAAGGGCCAACACTGGATTCTTATGAAGCCAGAAGGACATTTTTAAAAGTAGCTTTAGAGTACAATGATATGAAAGAGCAATGTAGATAAACAGCAGTCCTCATCTTTAAGGATTTACTAGGGGCAATTTTCAAGGTGGACGAGAAAATGAAGGAAACCTTGGAGGCAGTTTGAACCTCGCCCCCACTGCCTCTCCCCCCAGGACCACATTTGGGTACTTAGCAGTTAAAACGTAAAAATAAAGCCACAAAACCTAAGAAGGTGGTGAGAGCACAAAACACAGCTGAGAGTGACAACTGATTACAGCAACAAAGGAAGATGGACTCCTTCATCTAGTTAATTATAGCTTGTCCCGCATTACTGGCCCCATGCTCTGGGGGTGTGCACATGTGCGTGGGTGTGAGTACACTGCTGAATTGCTCTGTTAAGGCGGGCAGCCTTAGTATTTCCCTTTTAATGATGCTGCCAGATGATTAGTCCAAAACCTCGTAATGAATGTGAAAAGAGACTGCCCGGCAGCAGCAGCAGCCCAGCTCTCCCCAGGGGCAGGATTGCCCACAGAGGATCCTTTCCTGGGTATCAGGCTCCATGACCCGTTCAGACAATAACAGGGCCAGCTGCAATGTATGTCTGAGGCAGGGCAACGTGCCCTCTGGTCCAGGATACTGGTCCAGGATATACATGCAAATCCTTTACAGGAGAGCTGAAGAAAGAAATCATGCAAAGCAGGGATTCTTCCAAAAATAAAATGACAACTGCTGTAGAGAAGAGCACTCTGATGAGTGATGGAGTCTGCTGTTTCACCCTCAGCAAGTTTGCAGATGACACCAAGGTGAGTGGTGCAGCTGACGTGCCTCAAGGACAGGATGCCATCCAGAGGGACCTAGACAGGCTAAAGAAGTGGGCCCATGCGAACCTCATGAGGTTCAACAAGGCCAAGTGCAGGGTCCTGCATCTGGGCTGGGGCAACCCCCACTATCAGTACAGGTTGGGGGATGAAGGGATTGAGAGCAGCCCTGCAAAGAAGGACTTGGGGTACTGGTGGATGAAAAGCTGGACATAAGCCAACAATGTGCGCTTGCAGCTCAGAAAACCAACTGTATCCTGGGCTGCATCAAAAGAAGTATGGCCAGCAGGTTGAGGGAGGTGATTCTGCCCCTCTACTGCCCACCAGCTCCCTGAAGTACTGCATCTAGCTCTGGAGTCCTCGGCACAGGAAAGAAATGGACCTGTTGGAGCAGGTCCAGAGAAGGGCCACAAACATGATCAGAGGGATGGAGCACCTCTCCTATGAGTAAAGGTTGAGAGAGTTGGAGTTGTTCAGCCTGGAGAAGAAAAGGTTCCAGGGAGACCTTATAACGGCCTTCCAGTACCTAAAGGGAGCTTATAAGAAAGATGGGGACAAACTTTTTAGCAAGGCCTGTTACAATAGGACAGGGGGTAATGGCTTTAAACTAAAAGAGGGTGGCTTTAGACTAGGTATAAGGAAGAAATTTTTTACAGTAAGGGTGGTGAAACACTGGAATGGGTGCCCAGAGAGGTGGTAGATGCCCCATCCCTGGAAACATTCAAGGTCAGGTTGGACGGGGCTCTGAGCAACCTGATCTAGTTGAAGATGTCCCTGCTTACTGCAGGGGGGTCGGACTAAGTGATCTTTAAAGGTCCCCTCCAACTCAAAGCTTTCTATGATTCTATGTTTACATAGGCCTTTTTTCTCTTCTGAGCCTCCTACCTCAGCTCCATCAGCAGTTCCCTTTTCTAGTTAGGGAGGAAAGCTGACAAGTCCCCCGTCTCCCACATGGTCCTTCTTAAAATAGGCATCTTGAGGTTTCCTAAAACTCAAAGACCAAGGAAGCCTCCCTGAGAGTCCCCATGTACCAAAAAGAGGGCATTCAAGCAGGGACAAAGGTTGGGACTCAGAGGAAGAAGCAAAACCCTTGTCTTGAGAGATGTGAAGAATGGATGAAGAGGAAAAATCATTCTGAGACCTAGTTCAGACCTTTTACCTGCTAGACAGGTCAGCTTTGCCAAGAAGATGACCTGATTTCTTGGCTGCTGGCATACATGGTGCCTGTTTTTTCTAAGTGGGCAAAGCAGTAGCACAGGCTGGGGAGCAGTCATTTTTGTTTGATTCAACCATGATATGCACAACAGCCAAGGGGCTTCTCGCAGGCCCCAGCAGTGAGGCCAGCCGGGAGTGCAGTTTTGTTACTGTAGCCTGAGGCCCACTTCCAATCCAATTACACACAACAGCTGTGCTAGCTCTTCTTTTCCATCCCTTTTGCTTACTCTGCTATGTAATTCCAGGATAGGTTTTGTCATTATTAGGGGCAGTGAGTCAGGGTGAGTGGCACCTACTCTGAGTGATCAAAGGAATAAGAGCATGAGGTAGAACCCATACAGAAAGTCATTTACCCCAACATTTATGGGCAGAAATAGATCAAACCATATTAACTCCTTTCCCCCACTGCAGAAACAGTATTCTGACATTGCACGTAGCATGTTCCTAGAAGTATTCACATAGGGAGGGCTACAAACATGGTGGTGTTTGAATGCATGACCATAAACATGCAAGTGTTTGCAAAGATGGCCACACGCACAAGAGAATGCGTGCAGGTAACAAGACCTGAGGGCGAATGCATTTTATAGCTGACCCATAAGAAGATGCATATCACTGCAGATCAGAGCACCCGGTCACATAGGTGCACAAGTTGAGAAAAGAAGAACTGTTAGGCACGGAATAGAATTCTTCAGCTTGGAAAAGGTATCTCTGACAATATATATGATAAGGTAAAATCCCAAATAATACAGAGCAGGTGAACAGAGAATATTTTTTTCACTATTTGTCAGAACATAAGGAGTAGGAGTCACTGAATTAAATTCTCAAGTAACAGGTGTGAAAACAAGTCAAAGAAAGCACTTTCCACATTTGAATGGCTAAATAATGGGACTTGTTATCACAGGATACCGTGGAGTTAAAAAATACACGTGGCTTAAGAAAAACAAAGACTAGGCACGTCCAGAGAAAACACGTCCATCGATGACTGTAACACCATGCTCTGGATGCAGTATAAGGTCAGAAAGTCCTTAAAACAATGACTACCAGAAACCACACAGGTATATCAGGACAAGACCAATTCTAATGTAGTTTCTTAAACTTCTTCCAAAGCACCTACTGTAATAAAAAAAGGCTTCTGGTCTAGAAGAATTCTTGCTCTGACCGCAGTGATCACTACTGCCGTATTGTTGCAAATGGGTGTGCACGGAGCTGAAAAACATTCAGGTTTCAGGGCAAGAGAATCCGATTTGGGGAAAGTGGTGCCTGTGCAAAGGGCATGCAAGAATGAAAAACTGTGGCACCTATGAAGAAGAACTGTACTAACTGGTTTCAAACACTCATGTGAGTGGCACTGAAGATACGGCATGGGTGTATTCTTACTCTGACCTTCTGCAAATAGGAAACTTCAGATGGGCTGAAACACAATTCACACATTTTCATGCCCAAAAGCAGAGTTCAGCTTCAAGGAAGCAGAAGCCAGCAGTACCAACAGGTACTGCTTAAATGACCCTATGACATAGAGTTAGGGAGATGGACTAGAACAGCAGCCCTGAGATGAAGAAGGGAAAGAAGCATTAAAAGATGGAGTTTAAAAGACTAAAGACCTGAATCAAAAAAGTGCTTGTATGTTTGTGTCTTCAAGGATCTCTGTATCCTTATGAAGGAGTTTTCAGACAAAAAAGGACTAATTTTTCCTCAGGGCCCCAACTAACTAGGTCATTTCTACTGGGTTGTGTCCATTCAGTTACATGAAAATTCTAGTCAGCAGTAAAATCATGACAGCAAAACGCCCAGAACTTCATCTCTTAGCCTCCTCCCCATAAACATATGAAGATCTCTCCCACAGAGGAGATAAGCCTGGCATGAACAGGAAAAGCACTATTTACTATTTAAATTTCAATACCCCTCAGGTATCAGTACCAGTCACCATAATATCAAGAACCTATACTTAGTTCGTTCTCCTGCATATATTCTTCCAGTAAAAAATCCTAAGTGAGACAGGAGCGTATCATTTGCTCCTTGATCTACTGATCTTTTCCTAACAATTTGTCTTTCAGAAGCTAGACTGCTGGCAAAGAGTAGAAGGTGCAAAGAAAGAGGCAGATAATGTGCAGAGGTGACAGAGGCCTCCATTCTGGTCTGTGCTGCACACCACTCCCCAGCCAAGGCACTTAACCTCTGTAGTAAGGCTCTTAACTTCCATAATGTTCAGCCCAAGATCTCTAAGCATGTTGTGAAGGTGAGGAAAGACTGTAGCTGTAACCCCAAAAGGAAAACTGAAGTACTAAAAGGAAAAGTTATTTCTCCTCTACTCAACACAGCGAGGCAGTGACCCAGCTGAGTACAGGCAGCAACAGTCCCAACTCTAGGGCCATGCTCTAAATACTTGACTTTGCTGCTTACAATGTGGTCTTGTTAATTTGTGACCGGGGACATAACATCTGCAGGGCAGCTGGGCTAACATCTGACAAACTCCTTGCATTTGTGAAATAAGCCGGATGGGATCTTCAGTTGGCTCTTGAAAGAAGTGCAGCACGCCAGTCCCCGTAGCTGGAGTACTCCTTCTTCACAAGCAGAGACCACACAGCCAGGGAAAGCTCATACTACACATTCCTTTTCACTTTGAACAAGACTAACTTCTTTGCACCTTGCAGGAACTGTGCCCAGCAGAGCCCTGTGGTCCCCACGGCTGACACCCCCAGCCTATTCACAGCTACCTTCCCTTACTGGGAATTAGTTCTAACCAGTCTATTCAGCAATAAAAAATACTCAGTTAATCAATGGGTTCTTTACAGCCCTTCTGCTGCCTCTGGGTAAACAGTTACCTTTAGTTTATGAAATCCCTAATTTGTCTTGCAAACAGCGGATGGTTAAAGTCACCATTTTGACAGGGGCCCAGGGCTCTGTCCCCACAATACAGATAGCTGGATGGCCAAATAGGAAGAAAGCCTCTGCACAGCCCGGCAGAGGGGAATTGCACACACAAACCCTCCCAGTGGTCCATGTTGCTGCCCAGTCACGCAGCAATGCCAGCAAATGCAGCTGCGCTGAGGGCTTAGACTGCCTAGAATTAAACAGTTACAGAGCCCAGTAATGAGGTGTGGTTGATTGTCAGACTGAAAACACACAGATGAGTGCAAAAGCACATGGAAAAGACCATTCACATGTGACTAGAAATCCAAGTGAGAATGCACACAGCAGTCCTGAGAACAAGAGCACATGTGTATGAATGATGGGAGAATAAAAAATGCACATCCAAGCATATAAATTATGAGAATAAGGGGGCAGTGGGGCAGAAGAGCCCATACAGAGAGCAGAAAGATGGACTGCTCCAGGCTGCCCACAGTAACGGCAGCATGGTCCTGGCCTGGTTGTGCCACCTCTGCTTGGGCCCCTACTAGTGACACCATCATGACATGCACACTGTGCATGCCTTGTAGATGGCCCTGATGTTGTTCGCAGCAACACTCAGTTGTGGCATAATATCATGAGTCCTACTGGTAGAGCATAGCAAGACTGTGCCTTCCCAATTCAACCATCCTCCTCTGCCACAGACACCAGCAGCTTCAGGATGTGGTGGAGAGACTTGTGACCCCAAGCCCTTGGTGTGTGTCCTGCCAGATCCTGCCAAGAGGAGACAGGAGTTCCTGGACACCTCAGACTGGGGGCAGAGAAGGTATGTTCAGCCCCACGGGTCACTGAAAAGATTCAATGTTACGGTTGACAAGGCATGCCAGGCAACATTTGCCATTTGGCCACTTTCATCCCCATTGCTGCCAGCTGAGATGCACACAGAAAGCAAAGGACCTCAGCAGAACAAAAAGGGGGTTGACGAGAGAAACCAAGAGGCTAAATATGCAGGGAAATTACCCGAGCGTCTGCCCCTTACTGCGTCTCTCTGAAGTGTTTCACAAAATCTGATTATTCAAGTGTAGAAAAGAAGCAAATTGAAAGGAGAACTCAGTCCAGGTCCAGGTTGGGCTTAGCAAAAGTTATGCAGAAAGCTGAGAAGGAAAAGAGCCTTAACTCTCCCATCATCCCACTCCAGCCAGGGCAATGCCAGCTGCTTCCCTGGGCTCTCCTTTCCATTTCACATAATGATAAACCAGGTGGAGCTGCCTGAGCATGAGGTAAAAATTAGTTTCGTAAGCTTCAGTGGCAACAGGATGTGGACTGCAGTGGTAAGGTGGTCTAGTTTGATTAACCCTTATAGCTGAGGTTGGGGAACTCAGATCCTTTCACCAATGAAAGAGCAGTCTGGGAAGGGAGGTCTGGAGTCCTCTGTGGTAAAACACTTCCTTGTGGAAGAACACCCCAAATAAACAAGGACATAAAACACACATTCTCTTTTTCCTTTTAAATGAGTCATTTGTGCCCTGCCAAGAATTAATATTTTGATACCTAAATAAGATCACACATTCACATTCGGCCACAAAGATACTCACTGGTTTTTAAAACCTAAAACAAAATAACAACAAAAACCCCTTTGTTAGTGGAAATTAAACACAACAGGTTATCAGCAGGACTAGCAAACGGAGTAGACTGCAGCAGGAGAAGGAAAATAACTGAACTAGATTCGTATGCCAGACTACACTCAGATGTATCAGAAATAAACTGTATATAATGCAATGTTGAATGCCAGGTAAATAGCGATACAAGCAACAATTTTTTAATGTAATTTTCATTCAGAAAACATCCCTTTAACTGACCAATGCAATGTAATCTCTGAAGAGGGAAGTTTGTGACCTTTGCTACCATGAAGCCCTTCTTTTAGCAATGACTTTGCAATCCAGACCCTGTGATGTCCAGTATGAAGACTTGTTCTGTACACTCTCGGGAAGCAGGATGAGATTTCTGCCGCTGGTAACTGCCCATCACCACTCTTTAAAGAGCAGCCTGTCACCTCAGCAAAAGCAACACTTACCTGGAATATGACTGACATCTGATGAGGTGTTTTCATGGCAAGCAGAAGGGAGAAAAGGAAAAGAGAGAGAGAAGAGAGAAAAGCCATTAGAGATGCACACAGCAACTCAGCATCCTTGCATGGAAATCAATTTCATGCAAAACCAGAAGTAATTAGGTTTGTTTGAAGGCCACCCATTTGCAGCCAAGCACCCAGCCATGCAAGGGAGGAGGCGCTGGCTCCCTCTCCGCTGTGCATGTAAAAGCAAATCCACCATCATATCTGTCCGGAGAGAGAGTTCCTGGAATCAGATAGAACCAAGCCACATCAGTTCCTGTAAGAATATTATGTTAAAATATTCTACTGTTTTTCACACACAAATGCAAAAGAAAGAAACAAAAAACAACCTGCCTACAGTAAGTTTCTATTGCACATAAATTCAAGCAAGTTTTCAGAAAAAAGAAAATAACCTGCTCCCCTTTTAGGAGGGGCCATGTGAATTTATGACCAGGTGCTAGACACTCAATATAGTCCCAAAGCCTAGAAGAGAGACCATTCCTTTTCATTCCTCCTGCCCATCATTCCCAAAACAACATCCTTCATTGCAGACAGCAGCAAGGGTGGGGGAGAAGGAGTGCCAGAGGCTCGAACGTCCCACATGTTGTCTTTTCACAAGATGCTGAATTCAGACCAAATGGTATTCAGTATTTTTTCTCTTTGTGACATAAGAGCGCTTTTCAGAATCTACCATATAAATCCCAGAATAAACTAGTCCTTTAAAAATGAAGGAGCAAGGCTATGTACATGATAGTATCAATCGCAGGAAAGGCATACCTTTGAATGTAGTGTCTGTTTTGGGCAGAGCCCACCAATCCCAGAGAACGTACTTTAAAAAAATGCCTCTCATAATTCTTTTAGTATCCCAAGTTTAGTCTTCATCTGAATAGCTACACTTATCGTAACACCATGAGGGAGGAACCCCTGAAATCTCATGGGATTAGACCAGATTAGTATTTTCCTTCCAAGACAGACCTCCAAAGAAAGAAAATTAACTTGCTTGAGGAACAGTAGGGCCAGATCCATGGGTAGCATTCTTCCTTGGAGGCCTGTACCTTGCCCAGGAGTTGTGCTGCTGCAGGTATCATCTTTCAAATAAGACTTCAAAGCAATATATTAACGATTTGGACTACTGTAGGTCCCAGACCACTTCGGCCACAAGTCTAGGAGCATGACATGCTGGGTGCTTTGACTATACACCAAGGTCTAAGAATGTATTCTCCTTCCCCAAATATCTCCTCCAATTTCCATCAGTATTCCCCCTTCCCATCCAAACCAGCTGTGTTGCTGTGAAACCGGTGCCACTTGCCTTCCCAAGACACTTGCATTTCAATGGTGCATGAGTAATTCCTGTGCATGTTGCTTTTTGTTTATCCCTTTCTCTTGATTTTTGTTTATCACTTTGTAATGGCTCCAGGATCATTTGAGGAAAAGTCCCTGTAGTACAGCACACATGTATCAAGCCATCCTTCCCTAAGGAGGTAATAACCCAAATAAAACAATGCACAAAGAAGGGAGGGACTGCTGCATCAACTCATTTATAATTTCCGTAGCTTCTACTGAACGTATAAATCAGATCTCATGAGTGTTATTTGTTGCCTTTCCTCTTTTAACACATAATTGTATCTAAGAACTGGTGTCTTGGCATGCGAGCCTGGAAAGACACTTAGCACTGAAAGTTTGCCTGAAAGTAATTATTTTTAGGTAGGAAAAGAAAACAAATGCCAGGCAGCAATGCATGCACTGGAGATGGAAGGCAAAAGGAGGTGAGAGCAGGGGCGGAAGGAAGGAGCAGAGCCTTAAACGCAACTGCAGAATGTGAGCACAGTGCCAAAGAATTTACATGTGCACAGCTAAGACCTGAGTTGAGGTGTTGCTTGGGAAAATCAGTGTCAGTCAGAGAGGATGATCACAAATTTCAGAAGAGGAGGAAGGGAGCCTCAAAATGTACTGCATTTTTTTCCTGATAATCCAGCAGCTGCCCCAAAGCCTGTTCTAAGCAGGTACAAAGCTCTAGATCCATGCTGTTCTCAGCCTCCCTGCACACCTGACAGAGAAGCGGGCACGGCTTCAGCCCAGGCTATCGCAGGGGCCCGGGAACAGCAGGCAGCCTCACCAGGGTGTCTGTGCTGCAGGAGGAAATCTGTGGGCTGTTTAGGGAATACAAAGGATCAGCAGATAGAAAGGGCAAAGGAAAAAACTAACCAAGGGTGAGCAAGGGATAAACACATTAAGCAAATAAGAGAAGAGGCAGTGGGCTGTAACTGATACACTGCTTGAGATAATACTTATTTAACTGTGCGTGAATTAAACAGGTCATGAAGCTGTTAAAAAAAAGGACAAGAATGAAGTGTTAAGAGCTACACAAGCATCTTTAAAATGTAGCTTCTCAATGGAAAGTAACAGGGGGCAAACAGCAAGGGGATTTCCATTTACCCATATTTTTTGTTCCATTGTCCCTAAAAGCAGGCATCCCCGATCCTGACTGGTTTTACTCTTAGCTTTCTTTTTGCTGTATCTTTTCTGGAAAGTCTCCACCCAATGCAACTTCTGTATACACTAGTTGCATCAGAAAAGTCACTGTTTGCATCTCTGTGACACTTTTGCAGTATTTACCTATGTGGAAGCCCAGGTCATTAGTGTAACTTCCCATACTAAATACAAAGGGAGTTTCTTGTATTGCAGACACCCCCCCATGTGGTATCTGCTGGCAAATGCTGATTTTCAAAAGGTGAAAGTACTTGTTTTTTATTTTAAAACACACATGAGAAAGCACTGCTTTCTTTGCAAAGACAAAAACAGCATACAGGCAGTCAGTCCTCACAAAAAGACCCTACAATAAATACCACTGTGGTGCACAATTAAAACTGTGGTTGCATATACGGACAAAAGGGAACCTAAATAAGAAACCTCTGATGCAGTACCTTACAGCTGGTGGCTCCACAGTTAGAAGACATTTAATGCCTCAAGAAAAGCAGAAGACAGAGATGGCAAACAGGCAGAGTGACCAGGTTTGGGGAGCTGAGTCCACTCTCCTTCAGCTCCTGCCATGTTCTCTCAAATTCTCTTCATTCCTGGTTTGTTTTTAAAAGGACTGTTTAAAACTGTATGTTTACAAGTATCTAAAGGGTGGGTTTAAAGAGGATAGAGCCAGACTCTTTTCAGTGGCTCCCAGTGACAGGATGAGGGGCAATGGGCACGAGTTAGAACATAGGAAAGTTCCGTTCAAATACACGGAAAAACTTCTTTACGGTGAGGGTGAGAGAGCACTGGAACAGGCTGCCCAGGGAGGTTGTGGAGTCCCCTTCTCTGGAGACTTTCAAGACCCGCCTGGATGCAGTGCTGAGTGCTGTGCTCCAGGCAATCCTGCTTTAGCAGGGGAGTTGGATTAGATGATCTCTAGAGGGCCCTTCCAACTCTGAAGATTCCGTGATTCCGTGAAACACATCCCCAACTTTCTTCCTCCTCCATATGCACTACCTTCCTCCCCCGACAGGGACTTCCTACCTGCCACAGGTACAGCATTCCCCAATTAAACAGGGAGCATGCAGAACCCATGGCTAACAAAAAGCCCTGTGACCATGGGACTTACTACCATGCAGATGGAGGTTTCTCCACTTTCTCCTGCTCAGAGCACTTCAAACACACAACGGTCTGCCTCCTAACCAAAGAAAAGGCAGAGTTTGCTTTATCCTATACACAAGAGTCCATTTATTGTGCCTTTGTAAAGGGCTGAGTCGCAAGCCGGTGCTGTTTGCTTTTGTTCTTTGATGCTAATAGCTGGGTTGAAAGAGGGATCAGCAGGGCTGCTGCCTTTGTCTGATGCAGACCCAGCCATCTGGGTGGGGTGGAAGGAGGAGGAGGAGGAAGGGAAGCGGGAGGAACAAAGCAAGCATTATTATAGCTCAGATCATTCCCATGCCTGTAGAGGAAACATCTGAGGTATTTTTAATTCTAACATTTTTACAAAATTTAGCAGTAAGGGAAAGTGTCATGAAAGTGCACCTCTGTCTCCATCTGGAAGGCAAGGACAGCACAGACTTTCTATGCACACCAGCCCTACCAGTACACATCACCTAGACCTGAAGAAACCAGCTTTCGTTGCCATCTCCATGGTCCATTCAATCTTGTCTTCCCCTTTGATGGGCTGTGGACACCTGTCTGCGGCTGGCTAAACTGAGTGCCACTGACTGAATTCACACATCACAAACCAGCTGTCGGGCGGAAGTATCCTAGGCTAAGTGGAAATAAGCACCTAGAAGAGAGCAGCACTGTTTTGTACTACAAGTCCCTCAAGTTCTCTGGCATCCCCCTCCAGGGCTCGCTGGTTACCCTCTCTCCAAACATCAGTGAGTGGAGAGGACTGAGAAGCAGGCAGAAAAGGGGGAGAGGAAGAGGGCAGAAGTTATAACACTTAGAGGCATCATTTTGTTATAGGAGACCCACTCCCAAAGAAGAAGAGATCCTGCCTTTAGACAGGAAAATGACCTTATTCTGAAGCTCATTCAGTTACCAACACCTAAACAAGATTTTTTTTTAAAGCAGATTTGGCTCTCATGCTGCAAATACAGAAAATGGATAAAGGTAAAATTTCACTAGCAGAAGCATGACTGGTTGGGAACTCTCAGTCACTTACTTTGACTTACTGATATATATGAAAACAGTTCAGAGACCACAGATTGATGCATTTATGGCAGCCTGTGAAATGATACAAAAGATATGTGATGAGCCAGCCTGGACGCCTGTGGTGTGGTAGTAAGAGATGCTGCTAACTCCGAACCGGACGATTTCCTCTTAATTGAGCTCTGATACAACATTTTAACAATAGGATGAAGAGTTGCATTTTGGCTGAGCTGGAAACCCCTCAAATTGCCATAAGTAAAGTCTTCATTAATTTGATACTTCATCAAACAAAGTGTTAAATACAGATGCTGATTTGGCAAGTGCTCTCATCCCATCCTAACCTGGTCTGTTAAGGTAAAGGTAAACATATGGTCCTACTTCACCTCCTGCACCAAGTTACTGGGGACCAGTGTTGTTGGCACAAAACTGTACAGATTCCTTGTCTTTCTCTTCAGGACACAGTGGTTCAAAGCCACCTGGGAAAGTTACAGCGACATAAAAAGAAATAGCATTTACATCGTATAAACAGCTTCTAACAATAATTTGCTTGGGTAAAGATGGGCTCTGTAATGAGATCAATTCCAAGCATTAGCACAACATCCCTGTAGTGCCCATGCTCACACAGGAGATAGGCACCTTGAAGACTGTTGTATTTATGGTTAACTAAGTTAAAATCTTGGCTCCATTAAATTCGTAAAAGACTTGACATTTACTTTGATAGTGTCATGATTTCATCCCTCATATTTATTTAACATCTTTTGTCCTACTCTGGTAGTAGGCTCCATCCCTGGTATCTTTCCACCGGTTCCAATGGAATCATCACAGAAGTAAATTTTACCAATTCTATTTAATTTCCTAAACGTTTAGGATACTGAAACAAATCCAAGACCACTCAAGCCTGTGATGTCTGTCACTGAGCTGCACACTGGGATCACGAAGAACTTCATAGTACTAGCAGGTGTAGGCCTTATTGTCTCACTCCAGAAGAATAGGACCCTGTAATTTGTGTTAATGGAGTGTTGAACACTTCTGATTTTATTCAGTAGAGACAAGTGGTGACACATACACAAACAAGTTCATTACAATCAATTACATTTCTCTGTGTCCTTTGTCCTATGGGATCTCTTAGGCTTCAATCTCTTGGGAATAGTACTCACTTGGTATGTTGCATAGAATTGCAGACATTTGTGGTACTGTGCCTTTGCACAGCTAATACTTGGGATCCCAAAGCCCTTATTAGCTGTGAATATAGGAATCATTCATCCAGTACTGAAATGCAGCCAGCTCTGAAGTGAAAGAGACAGATGTTTAACAGCTTATAGGAACACCATACAGCAGTTTAGCATGTCAGAGCTAGAACAACAAGAACTACTTAAAGAGGCAGAATGAAACTTGGCTGATTCTACTAAAAGCGCCATGTGATTTTAAAGCACTTCTGATTTAAATGAGGTGAAGGGATTTGATTTCAAATCTTATCTGAATGATTAACATTGATTTGATGCCGCCGGTGCTCTTCTCCATACTGTGTGCATTCATGTCGTGGGCAGCCTGCCCTCTCCACAGGGTCCAATGTGAGGTTGACTGACATGTGCCTGAGCGTGTCACCCTCTAAAGCATGTGAAGTTTGAGTGGATCCTATATCTACTAAAGAAAACAGACCCTCTACCTCAAGGGGCCAAGCTTTCTCTTCTCAGGCAACCCGGATCCTCAGGCAGAGCGTGCACTATAGCTAGCTGGGGAGATATTTGTAAGTAACTATGGGTTCACTACAACTGCCTGGTCATGCCATTGCATTTTCATATCATCATGGTATAGACACCTTAAGTATGCCTGCTGCTTTCAGAAACCAATGTATACAGTTACTTAGCTCCAGTGAGAGTGAAAAAAAAACAAAAAAAAGTTAGAGAAATGAATTCATAATAATCCCTCTAATTAACTCTGTATCATTACTATTCTTAGATAAAGCTGCTTGCACAGCTTTCAGTGAAAGTACCATCCTCTCCCACACATCCCAACAAATATGCTCATGTACATTCCTCAGGGCCCTGGCTACATAGCTGGGGAAAAAGTCAATAGTTCTGTAGCCTACTGCTAGCAAAAATCCAACCGGGATTTAATTACTCAGTGTCCTCCAAGCAATCTGTTGATCTTCACTTAAACTGCCTAGATATGTTGCCTGAGCACTCCAGGATGATGCCTCTTTCTATTTCATCCTAGGTGCTTGGGCACTGGAGGAAATGGGCGGATTTTCTCCCTGCTATTTTGCACAGCACCCCTGTACATCTCCATTCAGCCAGTTGTGTTCACAGCCTTGTGGAGCACACAAAGACACCTAACTGTTTAACTTCTGAAGGGCAGGTGCAAGCAGAAAAATACAGTGTGTCCTCCATATTCACCGTAGATAGAATGCAAAGAAACATACAATGCAGAATGGGAAGTTTTGGTTTAACATCAGAAAAATTTGATAGCAACAGGGTAGTGAGGCTCTGGAATAGCCTGGCTACTGGGAGTTAACCACCAGCATTGGGGACTATTAAGAAAAGACTAGACAAGTATTTCTCATAAATTTTTCAGGTACACCTGATCTTGTCTTGGAAAGAGCAGCTGGCCCTTGAGATCTTTTCCAACCTCATTTTCTACGTTTGTATTATTCTAATTCAAAACATACTCTCCCCAGACAATCCCGTCAGTAACAGCTGCCAGGCATCACAGGCTAAGAGCTGTGGTAATGCAGCAGGGCAGACCCCAAGGCCGAGCCTCTGACAGCAGCCAAGCGTGAGTATTCAGGGAAGAGCCAAAGGAACTGAGAAAATTCACAGTACCCTTATTAACAGCTTCCAGCAATGAGAGATTGGTGGAGGTCACATCACGATCAAAAAGTTCAACAGCTTGATGGACTCTTCCCTCCTTTAATTTGTCTGGTCTCTTCTGGAACTAGCACTGATGCAGTGTGAAACAGTATTTTCATTTTTTCATTTAAAACCCTCAGCTGAATATATTGCATTGGGCATCCCCTACCTGTTGCTTTATAAAGTATTACAAAAAAACATTCTCTACTTAGCATCACCACAGTACTCTTGATTATCACTATCCACCTCACCTCCTGCTTTAGCCGCTTCTTTTCTAAACTGAAGAGTGCTGCTCCATCGAGACCCTCTGCATATGGCAGCCATTCTGTGCCTACAGTGCCAAGACATCTAAGTCGTCTACAGCAGGACCAGTTTTGAATCTTATCCTCGGGTTAGTTGTACCAGGCCATTTGTGCAACTAGTGTATTTTAGCACAGGTCTAAACCCATCAGAAGCCTGTCCCTTGCCTAGAGGCATACAGTACTACCAAATCTGGCCAAAAATCCAATGAAAACAAAGCTATTATACTTGTCAGAAACACAGGCTGACAAGTTTATGAATAAGAAATACAGTCTGTGTTTGAACAAATCAGCCTAAGAGCACTCTACCTCTCTGGAAATTCTTGTTCCTCGCGAGGCCCTGGTGCAGATACAGACCACTTCTTCTCTTTCTATTTAGCCGTATCACACATGCTGTCCTAGTATCTGTCCTAGAATTCACTTGCAACACTTGGGCCAAGGACAAGCTAGAGCTCCTGTGAAGGAGGAATAGATACCAGAGGACAAACAAGGCATGTCATAGAAAAATATGGACACTCTGATAGTGTGTGCCCAAGTTACAGAAGTTCAGTACACAGCCTCCTCCACAAACACTACGATTTGTCATTCAATGTTCCATGCAAACAGCAAAAGCCACCATATGGTTCATCATGTTATGTACTAGAAGTGCCAAAGCTTTTTCCACCTGAGTGGCCACTCACAGAAAAAAAGGGGACTAAATGACTTTCCTGCCTTTAGCTACAATATTTAGGATCACTATTTATAAATCATTCATACATTAGGAGCAGTGGCAGGGTTACACAGAAAGCTGATCTTGCATTTTCATAGGTCATCTTCACTGGTAAAAAGAGGAAGATGATTTCTCTTTCCCTCCCGCCTTGGGTGAAACAAGAACCTGTGACCTTCTAAAAGCATACATTGCTTATACTTCTGCCTGTTTTTTCACACTTCTGTAACATTACCTAGGCATCTCTGTATAGGCTTCCATGCAAACACTTGTGGCTGGAAGCTCCTGTCCTCATTCAGATTTCCCTTCAAGGTAAGACAGCCTCACACTTTGCAAAGCCTTTCGAAAACTTCTTGCAAGAGAGTTACATTCCCATGGACAGCTGCTTCCTCATGTTCTAACTACATTTGTAGTTAGACAGTTCCCATTACAAGCCAAATTTTCTCTTGACTTTAACAAGGACTAAATCAACCAATGCGACATTTCAGTAGCTGCATCATATCATAGCAAAAGACATTCTTGGAAGCTGGAGGTGACTCACACAACAGATCTCAGGGATACAGGAGCCACTTTCTAACAGCCTCCCTATTTTAATTGATTTGGGCATCAGGAAGGGATGGCAACTGGATGGATCTCCCTAAATGAAATACCCTCCTTGCCAGGAATGCCTTCCCTTGATTCAGTAACATAGCTACTTCTTCTCGGATCTCTCAGATCCAGCAAAAGCAATAATGCTAGAGAGTTATCAGGACATAAAGACAACAGGGAGCCTGCTGATGATGATGCACAACAGCGGATTTTCCCATGCTGACCACCACTAAAATTAACCTCTTGAGCAGTCTTGTGGCTTACACTAAAGTGAACTAGTCATGTGACCCAAGAAGCTAAAACTAGTTTCATTGCAGGCACTCTGCTATCTGCTCAACGTACGGAAATCAGGCCCATGGTTTTTCACCTTTGTCTGCATCACCTGCAAGACTGACACAGAGACTGGAAACCAAGGCATCACCCACCATATGCCACAGAAAAGGTGTACCTGTCCTCCCATTGAGCAAGAACCTGCATCCATGCTGAGTATTTTCAGCTTTGTCTTGTTCTCAGACCATCACCATGACAGCTACCAAAGGCATTTACTACTCCCAAATCCATTGCAAATTGTGCTGCCTCCACTTCTCTCTTATCATCCAAAAAATGACAGACAGGAATGAACTTTAGGCATATTCCCTGTGACATACACAGCACTGAGGATATTCAATAAATAGTAACACAAAGAACAGAAAAAGGAGTTAACACAAGGAGATTTGGAAAAAAAGTGATAAGTAAGCACCGAAAGGGCTCGCTAAGCCTATGAAGTGGCCCAAGCTATAATCTATTTGCTGTACCCAGTCTTGGAATTAATAAAACAAATCCCTCGATAAGTCTGACAGAGTTATTAGAGGATGTTAATATTCCCCTCAGAGCAATCTGAAGAAGCAGCACTGGAGCCACAGAAGGCTGTGATTAGCCTAGTCAGGCAAGGGTGGAGGGAGAGGAAGGGGGACCTTCTCCAAACCCACCTGACTCTCATTGTCAGCATTGCCTACTCCTACCCAGCCTGCTCTAGAAAGGATCAGAGGCTGCAGAACAAGGGGGAAACCTGCAAGGAGGAAAATTCCTCATCCCTACTTCTGCTGCCAACCTAATCTTACATGAGGCAGGAGGGAGGTGCTGCTCCACCGGTTGAGCTCTTGAGCTATCTGAGCTCTTCCCTGCTCACAGCAGGCCTGGGTGCCAGGCCACAGCAGGGAGGACATCCTGTACCACTGGCCTCAGAGGCCACCACCTGAGCTCTGAAGAAGCAGCAGCTTGTGCAGCCTTGGAGGGCAAGGAAATCTCCTTTGCCCGGTTATGCCTGGCACTTACTAGTGCCATATGCCAACAGTCCTTGTTGGCACATCCCAAGCATCCCAAGACAGAAACGGCATAGTACGTCCATCTGCAAGGCATGCACATGTCCCATAGAAATAGAGAGGTGGCATTTTCCACATTAAAAGGGACCTCTGGCAGGCTCCACCCAGTAGCCCAGATACTGTATCTCCAGTATCGTAGTACGTCTTTGTTGGAAGAATTATTAGCATCTCACCACTGAATCCAACTCATATGACGTTACACACCTCCCTAAAATTCCTGAAATTATACATCTCTTCTTGAAAAAAAGAGGGAGGAGGGGAAATAAAACTCCCACTTTATTTCTCAATACTGATTATAGCTAATATGGAATCAAATCCAGGTTTATTACAGGATTCAGATCGGATTAATTTGTAACTCAGTTCTGTATTGGCAGCCTTGTGGACAACACTGTATTTGAGGACTTAGTGATCTTCACCAGGCCATGTCTGCTCTGTTGGGCAGGAGTAGACAGTGCATGGGAACCTGCTGGAGTGCCCTGTGCTGGCCTCTGCGGTGTGCTGGTGGGTGTTATGACAGAGATAACCTCACAACTCGTCAGGAGAAGATAGATGATTCTGTTTCCTACTCAAAATAAAAGGCACTACAGCATGGGAAGGAGGAGGAAAATCCAACCAAGGTCCATCTGATGCTGCATGAAAGCAGGGTTCCCAGCCTCTGAAGCGATACAAGATTTACTCGCTAGATATATTCCTCTTTTTATTATATCTTATTAAAATGTCTATTTTATTACACCATTTGTTGTTGAGCCTGCACACTGTATCTCACTCTATTTCTCACCTGCCCGCTCCCCAGTACAGAACAGCTCTAAGGGAAGCTCAGAAAAGCCTCAGAGAAGGCCACCACAGTGCCGGTTAGCCACCTGGTGCCATCAGGTACAAAGATTTGTGCTTCTGTAGGTCTCTCTGGCCAAGGAACCACTCACAGTCTTCTGTTCTAAACACATATCTCCCTGAATTACCTGCTGATTTGAAAATAAAGAACATGATCTTGAAATTTACTTGGTATCTATAATGCGCTTAGCATGCCTCTGGGTTTGGTATAAGTAAGTATCAACTAATTATTGATTCATTCACTTCAATTCCAATTAGGATGGGGTTCCAGCATGCCTGTAAAGTGAGAACTCTATTTATTACACATAAGAATATATAGTGCATGCTCCTTCAACTTACAATAATCACCCTAAATACAGCATGAGTAATCAGTAGAAATGCATCTTCTTTTTCTCTTCCTCCTACACCTACATTTCATTTTTAGAGTATGTGTTAGTGGGTTTTATATTGCATGTTATTGCTGTATTTGCTCCTGCAATATATATATTTAAATTAAATAGAAGTCATCAAGAGGTTCTATTGGAAGCATTTGCCTTGTTTATTGTTGAAAGGCGCTGCTTGGAAAAGAGTAACTGCTGACTTAAGTAAATGTGAAACATAATGATGGGAAACAGCTGCATTCTGCATCTTTCAAAACACTAAATTTTCTTGTGTGAACGTCTAAATGTAGACCTCCTGCCTGCAGCGGGATCCATGCAGATGCAGACCCAAGTGCATAATCACAGGGCAGGGGGCAGGACCTCATACCCACTGAATTCAGCAGATGTCTCTCTTCATTGAATGGACTAGGATCAGGCCCCTAAAATTAACAGCGCTTGCGTGCAGAAGAATGGGTTGGGCTTTTTTTTTCTATACACAGTCCAAAATACTTTTGATTAATGTGTTAACATAATACACATAAGCTCATAGCCAGAACAACAGAAAACAGCCAGAAAAGCTGTAGGGAAAAGAGCTGTAAATCTTTTTGGGGTTGAAAAAATGTTTTAAAAGTTCTACTCTTTCTTAAATCTGCAAAAAGGAGTGTGTGTAATAAATAGCCTCCATGCTCATTTTCTCACATCTGTTATACAGAAGACACTGCTGAGCAATGTGAAGCTTTTCACCTCCAAGTCATCAGTTCAAACCCACTGTATGTCAATAAAGATTCAGAGTTATTCCCAGCTAGCAGTCCTTCCATGACCTAAGTGAAAGCAGATGAGTGGAGCATTCGATTCATATCCTGGCTGATTTCCGAATCCAGAAAAGCCACCATCATAATAACTGGCTTCCAACAGTACACAAGTGCGTTGAGCATGGTATAAACTGAGAAAGCACAATCCCACCGCCAAGACTGCCAAACACATTGTCAAACACTAGCACTAGCTGATACCTCACCTGGGTCTTAAGCACAGAAAGAGCACAATTTAGTCTCTTATTTCTAAATGCAATCTCTTTGCAGCTGAGCTGTGCCATAATATCAGGGCAGAAAATTTCCACCAGGTGCTTGTTGCATGAGTAAAAAACCTCTTTTCCAGGAACTGTTATTCCTCGCCACTCAAGATCCAGCTTGAAGCGTTCATGCACCAAAAGCACGGAAAAGGAAGATGTTAGGACCAGCAGCAGACGTCAGGCTGTCCCAGGCTTTTTGTATCTCCATGTGCATGATGAGGTCATGGAAAGCCACAGTTCTCGCTTATTTCTCGAACAATTCATAACCGCAGCATGAACCAAGGAAAGCTGTTCAGATTACTCTGATTACATCTTACAGAGCCTCATTCACTGCCAGGTGAGTAATCAGTCCCATACGTAAAGAGCTAATAAAAACTTCCTTCACTAGAGAGACACAGCTTTGAAACAAAACAATAATCATTAAGGAGCAGAGATGCAATTCATCTTTGGATTTCAGTGATGGTCATAAGCACTGTTGCTGAGGGATCTGGAAGAGGGACTATACCTTCTTTTCTATGACCTCTAATTACTAAAGGGTAATACCTGTTCTCTCTTCTTCAAGAATACGTGAGTGTGGATCCCACTGGAAATGACTGGTAAGCAGTATCCCTCCAGGACTGAAAGAGAAAAGTATTTCAACTATATCATGGAGCAACTGAAGGATGGTATTCCTGAACTGGCATCTGACCTAGCCACCTTGTCAAAGACATAATGTTTAACAAGAGTAGAAAATGGATCGTTCTGTATTGCCATCTCACATGTTGCAGAAACAGGCACTAACCATCTGCTTCCGAGTTCACAGAATCACAAAGCAGTTAAGGTTTGAAGGTACCTCTCAAGAGCATCTCTTCTGACCCCCAACTCCCTCCGAGTCAAACTACAGCAGGCTGCTCAAGACTTTCACTAGCCAGGTTTTTAATTTCTTCAAGGATGGAAAACTATACAACAGTTGCTGTAGTGTGTCTGGATACCCAAAACAGCCTATTCATTTAATAAGAGCTGCATGTAATTTCTAAGTGGTTCAGAAAGGTGTATTTTTGATGGGCTGGATATAGTCAAAATAGACAGGGAGGTGGTCCAAGAGATGTACTTCTTTCCCCTCCACAGAGGAATGCAAGTTTGAGAAGAGAAACAGCACAGATAACGATTTGAAAAGAACTTCAAGGACATGGTAAGAATGAAGTTGGAGTTTCAGTTACGGAGTTACGGACTACCTTTTTGCAATTGAAGGCTGCATGATACAGGTGAAGGAGCTGAAGATGAGTCTTTGTATTAGAAGACATCCACAAGAAGAAACATTCAAAGATAATACAGTCTAATGCTGCTTCAAATCAAACTTTAGAATGCGGACATTGAGGCTTCAGGTAGAAGTCAAGACTCTAATGAAGAAAAGTGCATATAATGGAGATCCTGAAGGATTACTAATACTGCTAACACTGAATTTAAAACAGCATACAAGATTGGATGTAACTGCGTAAGTATGTGATATGCTGATATTGTTGCAACAGCAGCACGTAGGAGCCATCTTTTTACCAGGGGCTTGCACATGTTCAGACAGCTTTAAGCAGCTCCTATTTAAAACTCGTACTCTGAGAAGTAACTCCTCCTGGATGAGAACTTGGCTTGTATGACAACATCCTGAATCTGTAAGAAGCCAACTGGTAGTCATATTCAACCGCTCCCCTCCCATCTGTCATGCACAGCAGCCACACAACTAGGAACATTATCTGCAGGTCATTCTGGTATATATCCACATAATGTGGAAGAAGTGTAAGGTCCAGCAGGACATCTAGAGAGGTATGACAACCCAAACTGTCATTTGGTAAAAGATGATCAGGAAAATCATAGCCTTGTACCACCTAATCCTGGCTATTAGGCAGCATATATGGGGAAGTACTGGAAAACTACACAGTTGCAAAATTAAGCCAATAGAAACCTAGCACAGGCAGTATAAGGAGCAGCAGATGGAGCACATGGTATCTTCCCTTGTAAACAAGTCTGTCATGAAATATCTGTATTAACAGAATGTATAGAAGAACATTTATAAGGACTTTTTCAGCAGCCACCAGTTGCTGGATATCAAAAGTCTGGTGAGGAATCTTGCCAGCATGGAAGCGTAGAATAACAGGGTTAACAACACTAGATCCAGATCCTGATGATTTCCCAAAGAGAGAACAATTGAGTACATCTCCCTGGCTGTTTATATAATGTAACATTATATGGACATATTGTTTATCAGCTGTGCCACAACAGAACTCTGTAAAACAAGCAGAAACAGTATGCAGACCAGCCTGACAACTTTCTATTCCAGGACATTACTGTAGCTTCGCCTCCTTCTGAGAGCACATTACTCACCACTACATATAGCTCAAGTGGATATCTGTGCCTTAGAGTAATATTGCCCTAGAATGGTCATGATCATTGTCACTGTGGGGAGGACAGTAAGGAACACACTTTTTCTCCAGGATTAGCCATAAAAAGATGAGGTGGAAACATGTGATCCCTTGCTTTTACGGTGCCTAGACAGAATATATTGACCTCGACCATGGTCCAGAAGGCCAGAGGTGAAGCCTAACAAATAGTATCAGTTCTGCACACGACCATTTGAGAGCTACTGATTCCTTCTTACCAGTGTAATACAGTTTAATCCCTACTTGTAAATGACTAGATAAAAATAAACTATCCAAGGGGAGGATATTGCCTATCAGTCATAATGTCCATGAACTTAACTGCTTGTTTTGGGTGAAAGATTAACTGTTGTAACTTCTATTTACTGGAGGAAGTAGAACACTATTCTACTCCAAATGCTGAATGCTTGATGAACCCCCCACAACAACATGAAGAGTCAGAAAAGAATACAGGCCTTGTGTTAAGAACACTGAGGTCAACAGCACCACTCCAAGCTACGTCCTACAGACTGGGTGATGGTATGCAAGAACTGTAAGACAGTCTTGGACTTGGAGATGTCCGTGAATAAAGGTCCATTGTACTGTCCTAAACTTCCAACAGAAGACAATATGTATGCATCTGCTAGGTTCCTTCAGACCTAGAACAGGCAAACAACCTCCCTTATTATTTGGTGTAATGTAACATGAGCAAAAGCTGCTTCTTCACTCCTACATAATCTCTTGTATGACTTCCAGAGAAAGCAACACCCACTTCTATTGGGGGCAAGCTTTCTTATGAGTGACACTCTGAAAAAGAATGGGGAAGAAAATATAAAAGATTAAACTAGTCAAATAGCGACAGCCATACCGTGATTTACAAAAGAGGATGAGGCTGTCTCCGAAGATTTATTCACTAAACTCTGAAAATGCTCCTAATCACCACTGCAAATTTGCAGGTGTATAATGTGTGGGGGCTGTATTATTAGGGAAGAAGACCACTGTTATCCTCCAATATCTCAGTAAACTTCTTGTTTATTCAGGTTGCTAAGAAAGTAAAATCTATCCATCTGAGAACTGTAATTCAATGACAAAATGCAAAACCCTAGGAAGCACCAGTTGGGCCTCCCAGTATTTCAGAACATGCAGCCCTATCCTGTATTACAGCTATAGAGTCTCAAATGAGAACACTCAGGGTTGGTCTGAACCTGTTTGAACCTCTGATGTCTAGTATTCTATGGTAGCACCTTGCCACCATGGTAGATGTAGCTATAGTGTTTGGGATGTCCAGTGCCATCTGCAAGACCACCTTGGCCAACCCCGTCTTTAATAACGTCTAAACACATCTCTCTGTTAAAAATACAGTAAATTCCATGCTGCCACCTTTCAGTAGTTCTTCAGAGTTACATTTGGTTTTGACTGTTCCTTATAATTTTATGCCCTGCAGGACCTTCTTCAGGAAATGCATGATGTTCACATAAAGAAATCACATGTTGTCAGAAGTAATGACTATAGACATATTCAGTCCCACAGGAGGTACTGGAATCCCTTTTCTACTCATTTTGCATTGGTATTACTCAACTGATGCTGGCAAAGAGCTCTGGCATGGTCAGAGAGGTCTATTTCTTACGATAGTAATTTCATTTGTACCATCTCGTATCCTGTAAGCTGTACTTGGTATCTGGATCTCCAGAGTCTCTGTAACTCTTAAGAACAACTTCTGAGCATTTTAACAGCACCTTAATATACCCCAGGTTGCATGATACTACTTCACCAGATGACAAGGATATAACAAGTCCCTTGGTAGCGAGCATTAATACTGCTTTGTCCATACCAATAGGGAAAGATATTTTCCATTGTCTCAAATGCAGTGCAGACCACTTTCTTACCAGGCTCTTTTTGCCAGGCTCTTTTCAGTGGTGCCCAGTGACAGGACAAGAGGTAATGGGCACAACTTTAGTATAGGAAGTTCCACCTAAACACGAGGAGGAACTTCTTTACTTTGAGGGTGGCACAGCACTGGCACAGGCTGCCCAGAGAGGTGGTGGAGTCTCCATCTCTGGAGACATTCAAAACCCGCCTGGACGCGTTCCTGTGCAACCTGCTCTAAGGTGACCCTGCTCTGGCAGGGGGGCTGGATTAGATGATCTCCAGAGGTCCCTTCCAACCCTATGATTCTGTGATTCTGTGATTCTTACCGACTCCAGATCACCCAGCAGTGTGCAGTCTCATGATGTACAGATTATCACTGGTTTGCTGGATACTGGCCAACTTTAGGTTATTCCTGACAAGGTTTGAGGCAGGACCTTGGCAATCACCTTAGAAATACAACACCTGTCTCCAGTACCAATGATGACCAAGACAGCCTTGGTGCTGCTGCCTCAGCACATGAGTAACATCAGCTCTAGCTGCTTTCTGCCTGTCTTTTCCACACTAGTCTTTGCTTTCCTATCTGACATAGAAGGCCCTTAATGAAGCCACCTCATTTAAGAGCAGAAGGATGGAGCTTGTCTCCAACAGGGCCTTCAAAGGCTGTTCCAGCAGATGGAGCTTTTACCTCATGTCTTGCAATTTACACATTCTTGCAAAGAATGACAATCGAGCATCTGCTCTTTTCTGAGATTCCCACACACAGAAGAGATGCCTGTTGTGTCCATCCCATATAATGAATAACCCTGGAAAACAGAGTGCGCTTAAAGCTGGCAGGGCTTTGAATCCCAAAGGGGTCAGGAGGAGCCAGTTCAGACAGACAGAAGCAATTCAGAGCAAATGGTCTGAGATATGGTCTCATGGTCTAGGAGATAACAGAGATAAGTATTTTCCCAGAAATTAGTTTAGTTTGAGTGCGTTAGCCATGTTCCGCTATCTAGTTCTTTGTCATAAGGCCTGGAGGGAAATGAAAGAAGGTCACAGCTCCTTTACGTCATCCTATTAAAGGAAAGGGAGACTCAAAGCTCCTACAACTCCTCTAATTTCATATATATGGAATGCATGGGCCCAATAGGATTCATAGTGACATCTAAAGACCTAGAAGACTTCAGTCCCCAAAGCCAAGAGCCGAGGAATGAGAAAAAAAGACGACTGTTGTAGGAAAAAAGAGATTCATGCATTGCTCTTACACCTGGCAAGGTTCTTGGGACACATTTGAAGAGGACTAGGAAGGCATAAGGAGTGTGTCTCTAGTATCAGGTAGCCAATTCCAGCACAGGAATCAAACACCAAAAGGAGGAAGGTTTAGAGCCCTTCCAGCAGATGCTCATGGAACAGATCATCAAAAGATGTTGATACTTCACTTAGTTGAAGACAAATACTAGGATGCAAATGTGAAAGTACAGCCTTACCTTCCAACTGGGTGCCTGGAAAGCTGATCAGTTTTCCATGCTTGGGTAGCCTTCCCACCTCAAACACACAGCACGACTGGCTTCTCCTTTGCTGACTCGATTTCTTTTTCTCCAGTTGCAGAGCCCAACCCCCAGCTTCTCGTAGCTTTGCTTCAGAGAGACTGCTTTGCCTCCCAGTGCCAGCATGCAAAAGCTGGCCTGGCCTGGCCAGTCACAACTGGGAGGCTCTTCCCCTGCCAGCCATAATTATCTTGACAGTTCTGCTTTCTCCTCACATCATCTGTCATCTCTCTCACTCCACCTCCCCTTTCTGAAATCAGCCTTCTCCATCTACCACGTTAGGGTTGGGGTCAAGAGGAACAAGGATTAGGGCCAAAGTCAGAATGCTATCCGCTTCTTTCCTACTCCCAACAGAGTGATGAGCCCAGGAGAGCCAGGGTGAAGCCTGGATGGGACAATTAGGCTGGAGGAAAAGCAGTAAAAAACAGCAGAGCCATAAGCAGCTACAAAAATCAAGTCATAGTACTGCTCTGAGGAAGGAACAGCTGGAGTGTTGGTGTTTAGGTGTGGTTTGTCTTATGAAAGGCTGCCAGAAAGATTTAAGGAAGAGAACCATACAGTCACAGGTCTGGGCACCACTCTCCAACCATCTATCATGGAGCTAATAGCTCTAGCAATACATCTCAGTCTGGATTGGCCACTCTCTTTTCTGTGAGTATCTTGGGATCCACTTTGACAGCACTACCAACAAATGTCACTCCTGATCTTGGCATTGCCTGTTAGTTTAGATCTGTTTCCTTCTGGCCTAGTTCTGCTGAGTTCTATTGCAGACCTGGAAGGAATTCCAGTGATGTGCTTCTTCACAGCACCAACAATTCAATTCTGTTGTGCACTGCACTAAAATAACACATAAGTAATGCTTACAGCTTCTAATAATTTAATTTAAACAGCTTCTATAATAAACGCCAGGTCAGAACTCCTAGTTACCCCTGAGCAGAGGAGTCCTACTCACACTCCTGTATGCTATGCAGTAAAACAGAGTATCTGTTGGAGGACACTATGGTCGAATGCAGTATGTCATGATTACACAGAAAATAAGAGAGCACATTTGGGCTAGAGAGCCTCAACTCAAGTCTTCTCATTATGTTATTGTTTCCAGAATAAACACAAGGTCATCATGACCCATCTGCCACCATCTTCATTCCATGCAGAACTTCCTGCTCACTTGAGCGCCTGTCGTTTGCCAGGGTAACTTTCTTTTCAAGGCTAACACTAGAAATGGGACATACTGGAATATTTTTCCGTGTCTAAAGAAGAGACTTTTGGGGAATGAACACAGAGGAAAGAACTCTTCTAAAATGTTCTTTTTAAGCTGCTCAAAGAGAGCAAAGATAAAAAGCCCCAGTCTTTTCAGGAATTTGGTTTTCCATGTGATCTCCTCTCAAAATAACCAAACAAAACAAAGAAGTCCAATCAAAAACCCTTCTGCCTCCATCACATATGAACAACCTCCTCTAAAGTCAGATCTATCTCTCAGCTGGAAGCCCAGCACATAAGAGTCCTGCCTTCAGTGGTTTGTTGGAGTCACTCCACTCTGGAGCAAAGTTTCCAGTAAAATTCACTGTTTATATTGACAATGAACGCTAGGGCAGAAAGAGGTTACATGAGATCATCACTTTGGCAAGTTTGCAGAAATGCAGAGGGGAGGGGACCATGTAAGACTCTATTACACTTTCTCCTGTCACCTTCCATGCAAGGGGATGTTCGGTAAAACATTCAAAGACATCGAATTAGTGTTTCATTTTTGGTATTTTTGGTGAAACCATAAACCTCTCTCTACTGGAAACATTTTAAGGAACTGAATCTTCTTTTCCCTGTTTTGAAAAGTTATATTGAAAAGCACATAAACCACAGATGGGCAAAACCAGCTAAAACTTTCATTGCTACAAATCTATTTTTCCTCATTACTGACTATAAACCAACACTAAACAGAGGAATCCATAAAGTATAGCCCAAATAGTGCGGCACACGAGCAAGAGGTAGGGAACAAGCTGGTTCAAGATGGCTTCAGCTGACAAAGTTATGCGACAACAGCCTCAAAGGGCAGAACTTCTTGGGTATGGACAATTTGTTCCACTAGAAAGAATAAAAAGAGATCTTTCTCTGAATTTCAAACAATTGAAATTTTACAAGAATCGCTAAAATCCAAAGCCCCATTTTTAGCTTCACGTTCAATTTAAACCACAGTATTTTGCGACTTTTCTAGCACACTTGGATAAAATTAGATAAACTACTACATTGTTTAATAGTTAGGATTTAGCGTTCTGGGTTCCAATCCCACCTCAGGCAGCTTCTGACTCGATACCCTTCAATAATTCACATTCTGCTTGCCTCTCAGTTTCGCCATCAGTAAAATGGAGATAACATGCATTTCACAGTGTGGTAGGGTGATGTGAAGGCTGACTGATTTATCAGTAGTTGTGAGATGCTTAGGAATACTCTGATGAAATGTGCCACATGTATGCACAATTTATTATTAACCTGACAGCATTTTAGCTCTTTTATTTTCCTGCCTTGCACACAATTCAAGTGCAGGATGCCTGAAGCACATTTAAATGGATGCCATGTGGCATTTTGATTGTAGCAGGTACTACCACTTAATTCTGAAATTCACAACTTGAACATCACATTAAAGCAAGATTTTTGCAATTAATTTTCCTCCTTCAGTCAGTTTTAAAAAGGAACATTTGAACGGCCTTGGTTTTAGTTCAGTATCAGATCATTAAAATTATTAAGGGCAAACACAGGCAAGGAAAGAATCTCAAATAGAAATGTGCTCTTTGGCCCAAATCTTTAGAGGTGAAAAAGGATGAAAATAAATACAATACGAAGGTAAAATGATCAAAATTACTCTTTAGAAGCCCAAACCAGTCACAAGGACTCCAAGATGCCTAAACGACTTTTTAAAATGGGACTTAGAAGTAGTATTTTTTTAAACTGAAAAAATCAACAAATCTAAATAGATTTGGGTTTAGTTCTTTGTTAAGCACATCTTCCGTCAGTACAAATGAAGGCTCTGCCTGACTAAAGACCTCTGTTTGTGACGTTAATTTTAAGTTGAATACTATTTATGTGATCACATGTTCAAGAAAACATTTTATACGATGATCTCTACATTTGATGTATTTTCTAAAGAACAGCTTATTAATGACACTGTATTTGCAAGTTCAAACAGTTCATGTACCCACAATGCAGCAGTCAGCCAGCCGTTCACAAGGAGAAAACAACTGGGCAACTGTATGGCTAGAAACTAAACCAGATTAAACCTACATCTTGTTCAACTCCCAGACCTGAAAAGTGGCTTGAATTGTTTTAGTCAGCTTTCCAACAACAACATTTTGTCAAGTAACCAAGAGTAAGCAATTTCAGCTCTGGAAGAAAACCAGTGGAGACTGTTACAAATGCCCCAAAAGAGTGGGATATAGATTCATAGATTTTTAAGGCCAGAGGGAGCACTAAATAGACCTACAACAGAGCAGTGACCTCCACTGTAAGTGGTAGCAGGGCTATAATTAAACACCATTGACAAATGAGGTCTGAAACCACAGCCAATTGTT
This sequence comes from Dromas ardeola, assembly GCA_013398915.1. Lineage (NCBI taxonomy): Eukaryota > Metazoa > Chordata > Aves > Charadriiformes > Dromadidae > Dromas > Dromas ardeola. The sequence goes on from VYZM01002710.1 coordinate 142,037, forward strand.
CTCCCGAGATAGAGGATCTGTTACTTAGTACTTTGGTTTAGCTATCTTTTGCCTCAGGCAAACTGGGAGTCACCACACTGGCAGCAGCATTGACAGGGAAAAGATCCCAGAGCTAAAGAATGGCTGTCATGCCATACTAGTACAGTTTGCAAGTGATTTTCATAGGCAGAGCCTTGCTCATCAAGCCTAATTCTCAGCTTGGGCTGGCTGCATTTCAAAGAGCATTTCTTGCACAGAGGTATTTGTCATGGGTTTCTTTGGGAATGCCCACTGCCCAGTCCTCAGGTCCAGCTACACTGCAAACTACTTAGGTTCAATCCAACACACTAAAATGCTAAAGACCACACCGCTGGCAATCCCAGCCTCTCAGATCAGCAGCTGTGGTTCTTCTTTAACATATGCAGCCTTGCTGCCTTCAGTGTCACTGTTCAGAAACTGCACTGTTCAATGATACTGGCACATCTGAGAAGTCAAATGGGGAATAACCCACCCAAAGTCCTGTCCACCCAAAATCATTCCTTGGGCTCTTCCTTTGGTGGAGCCCTTGATAAACAGCAGTACCTTCAGATCTGTCACTTCCAATAAACTTAAATGATAACAGTGCTTCACTCCACTCTTCCCTCCTGGGAGGTTTCAAAGGGCATCGATCTGACTCATCGCCCTACCTGTGCTCCAGGCTCCGCTCGCTGTCTGCAAGCTGGAAGTCTGTTCTCCTCTCTGGTCACGTCCATCCTGTGCTTCGGTCCCCTTTTGCCTCCACTTCTGGGCCAAACAGTTCCCACAGTCATAGCACGGTGGAATTGAGTCCACAGGTTTTCATTAGAGCTTTTTAGTCAGTGTGGGAGCATACGCCCCTTTCTTAAAACATTTCAACATTTTTGTGAAATATTGCAGCTCATCAGTAGTAGTTTTATATTAGGGACAATAATGTCAGTAAGTTATAAAATAAGCTAGAAATATACGTGCGATTGATACAGATTACATTTTAAACAAAGTCAGAATCCAGAAATTCTACAAAATAAAAATACATTGCTTTTTCTCTAGACTGTCATCAAAATCAGTATTTTTTCTAAATATTTTGATTTGAACAAAACTGCCATTTCTCACAAGAAAAACATCTCCAGGCTGTCTTATTCTGATGTGTCTTAGCTGGTCAAAAAGTTGCTTCACATGTCTCTCATCTAAACATGCCACAAGACAGGGCAGCCAAAAAACAGACTGCCTTACAGATACATTTATGTGTAAGATGTGAAGTAGAGATAAAGCGTATAGGTATATAGGTCTCATATCTGTTCAAAACCAGCAGGTTTGGGAATTTGTTGTAGATGTGTTCGTTGTTGCAGTTGAGACACAGCTGAGCATTTCAGCTTAACTAATGAAGGAAAACAGAGAATTTAGGAGAAGACAGTTTAGCCAGTAACCTAAATTACAATTTGATCATCGGAGCCCTACTGTTTATTTTTTATTTTCAATGAAAAAAAAAAAACAAACATATCTCCAACAGCACAGTGCCCACTAGAGGAACTCTGAAGAAAGAGGATTTTGCCATTTTCTGCAGCATCCAACATTTTCTCAGTGGGTCTTCTACCCAATAATAAACCTATAGCCATACCACTACCATCATATGACTACATTCCAAGCTGTTGTGATCACAGAGCTATCAGTACCTGAGCTGGCAAATTTTTAGCTACATATGCCTACATGAGTTGTGCGTCATCTTTGACATTAATAAAAACATACCTCTAGCCCTGGTTATCCTGAGACATGCAACAACACTACTCCTTCATGATGGCATGAATCTATCCAATCCATATTTTTTTTACGTTCGTTGATCTCCTGTTATCTTCCTTAAAAGCTGTAGCAATGTCAATAACAAGAACCCACACAGATCTCCAACTACATCAGAGGTCTGGCAGGCATCATGCAGGGTGGTCCCTTTGCGCAGCCCCCTGCTTCCTATCACAGAGAGTCCCAGGGCAGCTCTCACAGGAGCCACAGAGGAAAGGGCAAAAGAAAGAAGAAAAAGCACAGAAATTCTGCCTGCTTTCCCAGCGTTTTCTTTTAGGTGGTCCCAAACAGGCAATTTAATTTTCTTTCCTCTTCACAAGCTTCACCTTTTTCTTTTTTCCCTTCTTTTTTTAACGGCCATTTATTAAGGAATGATTCCATACACTTGTTGCCCATTTAAAAAAAAATCTTTGGGGAATACAAGCAATATATTTCAGCCATATACAGAAAGGAGCTTAAGGAATTTAGCTGCAAACATCACTGAGCTATGAAATTCACAGATCACAACACAAGCCACTCTCATCTCTGACAGCCATCTCTGCCTCAACTGTGGTTTCTGACCAGTCTCAGTGGACAAACCTGCCTTTAGCTCCAAGGATTTCTCCTGTGTTACCCTGAGGAGAAAGGTACTGATAAGCTCTCTGGCCCTGAAAGCCAAGCTGGCAGGACGGAAGCAGCAGGAAAGATCAGAAAATCAAACACATGCCTGCAGAGACACACCAGAGGTTTGGAAAACTCAGACCGTGTCATTTTTCTGAAGTACCAAGGCAAGAAACTGGGAAGAAATGAAAACCCACCCAAGAGACTACACAGTCTGAGAAAGGCTACTGAATAAATCCAGCAGGCAAGCTAACTCTGGGGCCTGCCAGCAGCATTAGAGATTGAAGCCTGGTTTTAACCTATAGCTCAAATTTCTACATCTACCAATGAACTGCTTCCTCCTTTCTGACAAAGGTCTATGTCAAATACTCAGAGTCAAACCCAGTCCATTACATTCACTCAGGTTACTTTACTGGTCAAATTCCATGAATAAGAGGAGGAAGATCGCACCTCAGAACAAAATCCTGATTGCCATGTACCCCTTTCCTCCTTGGCCTACATTTCAAACTGCAGACCAGCTACAAACACACCTGCTGTATCTAATAAGCAGTTAAAGTTGTGTTGACGAGAGTTAGGAGGAAAAGAAATATTTTACCTACTCTTTCGGTGCCTCAGAACCACAAAACACTTGCCAGCTTTGGGCTAATTAAACACCCAAAAACAACCCAGAGGGCTTTCTTCTCTGTTGTCCTGCTTTTTATGCAATGATTCATACAGGAACAGAGGAAGTGCCAACTCTGCCATTCTGCTCTAGTAGCCTTTTATACCCTCTTTGCTCTCCCTGATAGCACAAGGTCGAGGCAAATCTTGAGCATGGAGAGTGACAGGGGCAGGCTGGAACCAGCAGCCACAGCAGGGAGAGCGCCAATGCAGACAGGTAGGCAGAGGTGGGTCACTGGACAAGAAAAAGCATCTGATCAGCATCTGAGGTTCATGATAGAGGGTATTTGAGGGACAGATAAAAAAAAAAAAGAGTCAAAAGCTCTCCTGCTCTGCATCTGCTCCATGTCACCCAACAGGGAAGAGGCTACACTGCTGCCTGGGCGCTGCCTTCACCAGCACAGCTCCAGCCCGGCCTGGGAAGGGTCCGTGTCCTCATAGTGTGACACTTCACAAAGTGTCAGGAAACTGGGAGATTTCAGTTGAAAAGAAAGATGAGGCACACTCCTCAAAGATGGCCACTTAACAAGGAAAGACACCTTAATTTCTAACTGTAAGCCTAGCTGGAAAACTGACAATCAAACCAGGTCATCCTACTCGATGCTCACGAATTATCATCATTTACCTGTCCTGCTAAGATATTTATATGCCTCTATCACTGTCATGCAGAAGCATGTGGGTTCTTAATACCTAGAGTACAGGAAGCCCCGCTGGCTACATATTTCAGGTATGAAAACTGAGACACAGAGGGTAACCAGGTACGTATCCCCTGCAAAGAAAGGTCAGTTGATTCAATCTTGAGTCCTTTAGTCTGCCAGCAAATCACCCTGGGGATGCACGAAGCCTCTGGCAGAAATTAGTCTCTTAGGTGCTAGCATTCTCATGACCGGACCATCCAAGTTCTGCTGCCCCAGTCCACTTTCTTTACACGTTACACCTAGGTGTCTTCTCAGGATAATGACGTGAGCAAGTGTACATGGAGGCAGGGCCCGGACAGCTGAAAACAGCATGACTGGCAACACTATTGGCAACACAGGAAGTTAAAACAGTGTACTCAGGTCCCAGCCCCATTTCAGAGCAAACATATTCAAATACAAATCAGTTCTGCTTCAAGAAGTCTGTGACATCCACAGTCCTCCCTACATCCCCACACCTATCTCTCTCAGCCCTTGGGCTGTTTTGCACCCAGCTGTCAGGTCCTGGACCTGTTCACAGATGGAGGAAGGGCAAGTGCTTTGCTCTGCAGGGTAGGTTTACAATGGCAGCAAGCCTGTCTGCAATGAAGGAGAGACACACACATACACCCAAAAGTCACACTGCTGCCTCTGGACAGCAATAACATGGCAGTTGCCTTGCTTTCTATAGGGAGAGAAAGAAGCTTTGTTATCCATCAAGTTCAAAGTGGGTCAGAAAAGGAACAAGAGGTAAAGTGAAATCAGAAGTTGGCCCAGGACAGGTGGCCGCTCTACCATTTCATCACATGGATTACCACCTTCTCCCGCACCCGGGAGCACTCAGTGCTGCGGTCGACGTGCAGAGGCTCATCTTCTCTTAGTAGTGCCAGAGTTTGCCGGGCAGATGTGGTCCTCCTCCGCTTCTTTCCCCGTAGCTTTGTCGTGACGTTTGCAGCATCCTCAAGGTACCTGGGAGGATTATCTCCCTCCATTTTCCACCAAAACATAACAAAAATTACCCTGTAGCGAATGACCTGCACACCTCCATCCTGGAATAAGGATGAAAGCAAGGCTACAGCATGTGCTGTCTTGCTTGGGGCTATATTTACTGCTGATTGACCTCCATGACAGGCTGCCTAGCTCAGCAGAAGCCTGGACAGTCATAATAGATCAACTCTTTCTTTTTTCTTTTTTTTTTTTCCCTGTTTTTTTTTGAGGGCGAAAACAAAGGAAAATAATCCTTCCTTCTGAGATCAAGTTATCTCCTGATTGTAAGTTGGAAAGAGGAATTTCTGGCTCTGCTCACTTTCATAACTATTATTAGTTACTTTTATTTAAATCGTTATTTAGTAAAGCCCAAAATTTTCAGCTTAGATCCTAGCTGTGCACACTCTGGGACAATGCAGGAGCCAGCAGGCTGGTCTATGGGCTGATAGAGTAAGCTGGTATCCAGACTCCAGCTAGATTTAGTCCTCCAGAAGCTCACTCAGCCCATTCAAATCTACTCTTTGTGACAACCAAGAACTGTTCTTTTATACTATCAGGCAGGTAAAACCAAGACAGAGTAGCTGCTGTAAATAGCCTACGTGAACTATGGCATTCTGTTTCATAAAGTAACATCATCCTGTTTTTTATCCCGAGTCCCACCTCCTCCTTGCCTACAACTTCTTCTATCTTCACCAGTTCCACCTGACACCAAATGGCAATCTCCTTTGTACCCAACCAGAATTTGCTTCATTTCAGCAGAGGAGATGTGCAAACTTTGCCTAACTGTGGGCTATAACTTGTCTGTTCCCTGAGGGCTGCAGCTGATCTGCAATCAAGCAGAAAAGGACTGTAGCCTCATGGTCATCTATAATACAGAAGAGTGAAACAAGAAGAATATAGCTGTCAGCGAGTATTGCAACTAGATTGTTTGAATCAATGGCATGCTCCATCCAGGGGCTTGTAATCTCCCTGTGGCTCCTCTGCATTAAAAGCAGGGGAGGATACGAAACAAATCCAGCTAGGTCTGGAGCTGCAGGCAGTCCGTGTTTAGTGAGAGGAGATGGGTCCTGGTCATTTCTTTGAAGGGGTACGTAGGATCTAAATTTAAATTCTGCAGCTCCTGCTCAGTTTTAACATTTATTATTAAAAATAACAAATGGTGCTTAAACTGCACTTTGGAGTTTCAAAGCACTTTATAAACAGTAATTAATATCTTAACACATCATTTTTCTCTGGTGCTCATCTGATAATGCATCAAAAAATTACAACCAAAATGGAAAGAGATTACGATTTTAAATACAACCAAAGGAACTTAAACCAGGAAGAATGAGCAAGAGAAAGAGATGGGGAAAAACAAATTGCTGCAAAACTAAGTCACAAGCAGAGTTTCTTACCAGCCTTCTGCCCAATGGCCAGAGCTGGGGCGTAAGAAATGGCATAAAACAGCAGATTTGCAATATTTACTCCACAGCCCTTGGTGACCATCAATTCTAGAGTTTTACACTGGTAAGTGAAGATCTGGGTCTGTCAAATTGTGTCCCAGAACTGCCTGCTGTCCTCTAGAACAGCAGAGTGCAAGACCAAATGGAGGGTCTGCAGCTGTTTATTGCTAGTGAATTCAACAACAACCAATTTATATTCATCTATCAAGGAATATGCAAGTGGAAGCAAATATTATGGTCATATTCATTTGTTTCTGATTACAAAATGTATGTAAATGCATATGCAAATTAAGTGCACCCATCAGGCTCATGGCAAAGTGCCAAATTAGCCCTTAGTATTACAAAGTTTGGGGTGGCTGGCAGGGAGATACGATGATGGCAAGCGAGGCCAGGCAGTCCCTTTAGATGCAGCCAAAAGCGGGCTGCTCCGAAGGGGCAGGTGGAGGATAAATCCTGCAGTAACTCGTCTCTTTAAACGAAGCTGAGGGGCTATAGAAAAATCTGTTCTCGCTGCAGTTAAAAGTGTGATAATTACAGAGCAACGGGCTCCTCTGTCATTCAGCAGGCAGCATCCCCAGGAAATCTTGCTCGGTAATCAAGGGAAGAGGTGCAATCAGGCCCCTATTCAGGCTTCGTTTAGAAACAGCCCCTGCAGGCAACACAAAGGCTTCAGCATGGTGCTTTGTGAAGCTGGTGATCACATCAACGTCTTGGTTCTGCAACTACAAGCAGAGTTAATGTAATTTCTAAGCACATCTCCTGTTCACCTTTCCTCACAAAGTCCAGAAGGGGCCTAGGGAGAGGGACGAGGTCTTGGGCCAAAATACTCTTGTACATAAAATGTTGCTCTCACACTGGCCACTTCAGTGAACTCACTCTCTGCACAGCAACGTTGGAGGAAGAGAGAATTTCTTGCAGACTAAGGAAGACCGTGTGATCCTGAATGAGCAGATATGAACATGCTCATCTGGCTGCTACAGCAGCACAGTTTTCAAAATTTGCGTGGGGAAGGTTTTGTTGTGGGCTTTGGTTTTTTTTTTCCCCAGTGACGTGAATGTATCTGAGCTGCTCAAATTCTACAGGAACCTCATTCTCTTGGCAGCAGCCTCATCCCACAGAGACTGATGAGCTTTACTAGTGGGGAAGGTGTCTCTGAGTTCAGCTTTCATGTCTAATGCCACCATTGCCCAGAAACATACAAATTAATTACTACTCAAATCAGCCATCCTTTGTACCCTACAGAGCTGTCAGATTCAATGAACGAGTTTACTCCAACTGCAATAAAAATAGTATCACATTTTAGTCAAAACAGCCAAACCTTCCAAAATGTGCACACATTTGCACTCCCACTGTATACACTCAGACATAGAAATCGTACTTGTCATTGACCAGCAATGACCAGCTCAGCTACCCCTCTGGGCACGTAGCTACCATGACCTGCTCAATCCTAGTTACTCTCTCTGGGTGCACATTAAGTGCCAAAAATCTTTCTGCACATCACAGGCACATTCTGGACAGGATTTACAGTTTTGTCTCAGTATGGAATGGTTGTTCGCTGCTGAGGTTCACCATAACTGGAACAGCACTTTGCGTTACAGTAACCCCTAATACTGTAAATGGAGCTTCATTCCATCACAGCCCAGGATCAGCAAATTCCACTCTCTATTTCTTTCTTATTTCTCTGGCCACAGAATAAATGAGTTTGCTGTGGGTTTACCATCTGCAGACATAGGTATCCGTCAATAGCCAAGTAATGGCCTGGACACTGTCAAGAGAACTCATTATTAAAAAGGTACATATTGCATTTAGCTGTTCAAACACAAGTTGTTATTGATTGGATCCCATCGGTTCCCAGTAAAAGAGCCAACTCTGGTGACGAAATGAAAATAGGCACAGAGGCTACAGACTAGTAAACACTATAATGGAGTTAAGGATCCCCCACACACACACACAAAGGGAGTTGTTGATATCCAGTTGAAAGAACACATCTTTTTCAAAAATGAGACTGGGAATAAAAGAACCATGTTACATCTGCAAATATCCAGAGGCGGGATAGGGAAACAAAACAAAAGGGAACAGTTCTGACAAAAAACATCTCAATCTCTCGGAAAAAAAGCAAACAAAGAAAATACAAGTTGGTTAATGGCCAATCAAGCCACAGGCAGGGAGATCCTGCATCCAATTTTACTGCTCCTACCACATCCTCCTGTTCATCAGTGAATGTTCTGCCACACCCACCGAATTGAAAGAGAGCATCTTTGGAGTTTGCTACATTTTTCAAAATCGGATATAAAGGAAGCTATACATAAACTTGTTCCTGCTTTGGTTCCTTGCCACTTTTCTTTGTCTGCTTGTTTCCACTTACTAAACAGCTTTTCTTTTGTTTTTCCCCTTCTTTTCACAACCTGCACAGACGCTGTAACATTTTTGGATGACAGCATTTAACACACAGAAATCATCACTGCTGCAGCGTAACAGAGGCAGAAAACAAGGCTGATAATAAAATTCTAACATAAACCAAATACACACCATGAAATAATACAAGAGAAAACTGAAGAACCGGACAAAGTAATGACTATTTGTGGAAATCCATACGTTTCTTCCATTGGAAAAGTTCTCTGCACAGCATCTTATGTGTGAGTGAACAGATCACAGCTAACAGTGAGTTAAAAATGTTTACTAGAAAAGGTACATCGTGACAAACTTCTTTGCTCACCCTTAATAGAAGGTTGGGCTGGAAGCTGATGAATCACTATAGGAAACAAACAGCAATGGTGACGCACGGCTTCAAAAGGTAACAATAGCACTGCTTGATCTGTGATGTCTTCAACAGAAATATCCCCGGATTCATTAGAAGACAGATTTCATATTGTTCCACCCACCCAGGAAACGCAGAAATTCCACCACCCGAGCCCTGGTTAGAGCTCTCACAGTAGCCCCACAGGTACATAGAAGCCTTGCTCACTTACGGTATTTTCTTGAGACGTTCACTGAAAACCACATGCTGTTGATGTCTTTCGCAGCTCCCCATGGAGTCTGGATCCATTAGCCCAGCAGTAGAAAGAGGCTTATATCTTTCTGTTTCAGGGTCCACGTGCCTGTGTGGCTCTTGCAATCTTCCATCACGCAAAACTGGCATTTAGACACTAGATGTGTTTGTTCTGTGAGCGTATGAGGATCAGGCCTGTAAGCCCAGCTACTGAAGTGCCTGGTCACACCCAGCAGTCTCTCCAGCTCCACAGAACTCAAAGCACTGAAAATAGTTCTGGCTCATTATTGGTTTGACCCTGATCGGTGCAGAGCAAACAGCCAGGGAGATTTCTGGTGTTCAGCACTTCATAGGCTCACACCTCCTATCTAATGGTCACATACTGTTACTGTAATATTTGGATATAAGGCCAAATTTTCTGTTATCATTAATAGCACCTTAAAATGAATGGACATATGGATGTCATGTTTATTTTTCAAACCTTCGCTTCCAATAAAAACATGTTTGCTTCTCCATCTATACTGTAAAATATAGAGCTGTATTTACATATTATTTCTCTAGGGTGTTTTGCTTACATATAAACAGTGTAGGGACTTTATTTTCAGCATTTCTCACATTCTACATATGAAATTTCGGTTAATCTATTTTCATTGCCAAAAGAAGTAAACACATGCTAGTTGTGATAGGATATTTCTGCAAGCATTTCCATTTTGACAAAATTTCAGGCTTGTTTTTTTTTTTTATCTTGAGATTAGACACTTCTTGCCCCGGTTCCATCTTTGGCTTAAGGTCAAACTGTTGTGTTTAAACCTAAATGTCATAAAAAATGCTGTGATGAAATTCTCAAATTCACACTGGGATTTCCAGTCCGCTTACTTCAGTCTCTTGCTCATACAGAGTTAATTACCATCACGCTGCTAAAGACCAAGGAAATACACACTTCATCATGTCGTTTGCATGACTTAAAGCTTCTGGACTCAAATTTTAAAAGAGAGTACGAAACAATGTAGAAACACTCAAATGCCTCTTCCCATTGCAATATTAAGATCATTCAGCAGGTCCCTAAGCAATTTAATCAAGGATGCTAAAACAATCAAAGTGCCATTCAGCAATTAGTATGCAAGCAATTCAGGGAGAGCGTGGGGCTTCCACAGACTAGCAACAGCTAGCATCAAAGATGGCCTAATGTTTGCAAATTCCTGTCAATCAGTTATGTTAGCCATACATACACGGCTCCTGTGTACCGACACTTCACTCGGTTCTCAGGGACACAGGGTGGTGGAATTCACCCAGAGAGCTGCTTTTACCAACACCAATATAGGGTACTTCTGTATTTACCAATTTATGTTCTCTACACTTATTAAGAAGTTGCTGAAGAAAATCTGCCCTTTACAAATGCAGCATACTTTCAGAAAGGCACTTTTTGCAATTGCTTATGTTCTCCATCTACTCCCATTTCATTAGTTCCAGCTGGAAAAAGAATGGTGAAACTTTAATTCCTCTGATAGCCACCAGCACGGATAAAAGCTCAGTCGTAGCCCTGCTAAGTGACAAATTAACTCTTTGGATTACGTAAAGATCAATGGGAAGCAGGGAAGCATTATCTTACCTTCAGAACACAGCTTGCCAGCATATCCAGTGGCTGAGCAGTCACAATGTGGCTCACCATCCAGAAGGAAGCAAGTGCCACCATTTTCACAGGGGTTTTCTGCACAGAGCCCTTCCATTTCCAGTCGGATCCCTTGACTGCCCAGGAGCTGCGGCTCAGAGTTGCCGTATTTCAGATCCAGGATAAATCCTTGAAACGGAGGCTCACTCAGAACACCATCAAGGGTCAGGGCAGCAGGACGGATGTCCGATGGGACTCCACCAACAAAAAGGTCACTGACAATATTCATATACTGGCGTTGTGGACGCACCTCACCCGGCTTGGCTTCACCATCCAGCACTAGCACCGTCCGAAGGTGATTGCGGCTGACCATCAGGAAGTGCCAGTTGCTGTCGTTAACCTGCTTGTCTGTGATAACTGTAGTCTCCGCACAGTCCACACTGAACTGGAGCTGGATGCGCCCATCAACAATGGACAGACAGAGGAAGTCACAGACACCACCATCATCAAAGTAGAGGAGCAGCCCAGCAGAGACATTGGTCTTGAACTGGAAGCTGAGTTCGCTCCTAGTGCTGGCATCCCAGCGGAGGTAGCGGGCCCACTGGTTGGGTATGCCCATGAACTCCAGACCCAAACAGAGACCCAGCAAGGAGCACAGCAGCAAACTCACCTTCAAGGTGAAGTAGATGGAGTGCAGAGTAAAGCCCATTGTTTCAACAATCTGCTCTTCCCTAGGATATAAACAAAAGCCACACTACTGGGAAGAGAACCCCAGCAGTCAATGCCAAATGTTAAATCCAACGGGAAGAGGAGGAGAGCACACAGAGTGACACAGAGAGAGGAAGAGTAAGTGGAATGCGAGACAGCAAGTGCACGTGACCAAGAGGAAATGTCTCCTCCCCAAGGAAAGATCTCAATTATCCTTTAGGATCCAGAGGCTTTTATCTCAGAAGTACACGGTATATGAAGTGACTTCTCCAGACAGCGTACTTTTGTGAAGGGCAAAATAACCCACAATGGTTTTTTTTGGTAGAACACAAAGATGACACTGGTTGTTCCAGGGAGGAAGGAAAGGCAGAGCTGAAGCCCAAGGCTCAAATTCTGGTTTCCTAGAAGTGATGACAATATTGGCGCAAGTGGCAGTGAGATGGAGGAGAGAGTGAATTCATAAAGCACGTGATCCTCAAGAGGGCAAAAATAAAGTCAATCTTCATGATGCACTGGTGGCTACCCAGCCCATAATTCACTGCTTGGCACTCACGGAGCTTGCAGGACCTGTGGGATCAAGAGAAGAAAAGAACGGAAAAAGTTAGTCCTACTACTCGCTATATCTTTACCATAAAGCTTATCAACATTTTGTCCAGTAACTCATTTACATTTCTTGATACTCTGGCCACTTCTTCATGCCTGCAGTTGGCTACACAGTCCTCCAAAGCAGCAACGACATCTACGTCCTAAAAACAAAGAAGACTAAATAGAGAACTCGCCGTGTAATCTGCACACACCACCATGCTGAGCAATGTAAAAATACACCAAATTATTTAACACCTTTGATGGATGCAATCTCATTGACTTTTCTGAGAGAAATGGTGCTGAACCTTCCCCAGCTTCCCCCAAAAATCCTTAGGGCAAAGACCAGGGTTCCTTAGAGTATAAGAGCTGATACAGGGCAAAAGACGACGTTATGCAAACTACCCGTTCCACTGCTTTCATTATGCTTCCTAGCACACCAAGCAAGCATTAGAGAAGACAATCCTGCTGTCAGCCTGTCAAACAATAGCTGCTTTTACTTTACATGTCTTGCACACTTCAGAGACTCTAACAGGGACCTTTGCAACCTGGAAACATGTGCTATGCAAATTATATATGGCAACCTGCAGCTTGGATGGTAAGAACTGCCTAAGCACTTAACCACTTACCCTGGTCTCGTGGCTTGGCAAGAAGACCAAATTCACCCCTAGCTAACAGCGAGCAATTCCAACTGCCTTCAGTGAGCAGGATTTACACCTGTTAACACTGGGATTTAATTCACCTCTGCCTATTTGCATGTGGGTGACTGCATGCCTGGGGTAGGAGGATGTTTTATGATGACAAGTAAAGACAGCACAAAGCTAGGCTCATTCTTTGAAAATTCTCCTTAAAAAGAAAGTAAGTTTTCCATTAACACAGGCGCTTGTTCACAGAGATGGGCTGGGCACGAGAACGGCTCTGGGAATGGCTAACATTAGCACAGATACAAAGCAGGAAAGGAGGTGATGAGAATCAAGGCCTCCAAACTCCCAGAAGCCAGCATGAACAGAGATTTCACAACTTGGATCACAAATATTTTGAGACAGTATTTGCTTGGGAAAAGCGTTTTGTGCTGTGGACAATGAGAGTTGCTGGGGCTGCTGTTGCTCCCACTGCCCACATTGCTCCAAAGGAGGACGCCCACAGACACTGCAGAAACGGAAAGTGCAGAAAAGTTTCTGTTTGGTGAAGGGAGAGGTTGAGCTGCAGGAGAATCATTAGGCAACGGAGGGGAGAGCTCACATAGTCAGAAGCCTCTGCCCTACCTGTCCCAGGGACCTGCAGAAGCTGTAAGTCTCCAGGGCTGTCAGTCTGGTAAATTTAGCCAGCACAAAAAACAAGTCACTTAGAAAACAAAAGGGATCAATTAAAAGAAAACCCGCAAGTTGGAGAGAAACGTGAGCTTTCAGGGCCCGGTGGAAACCAGGCCTGTTCCCTGCAGCTGCCTGAGTGGAGCTTGTTAGCTAAACTGCTATAAACACAAATAAAATCAAGTCAAAACCAGAGGGAAGATAATTCCTTTTAATTGTTAACAGCTTGGCTCACGAGAACGGAAGGAGGAAAAAGGAGGTGTTAGGAGAGATGTAAAGTGAAAAAAACCACAGATCCAAATGTTTAAATCGTCTGTCTTCCCAATAATCACAAAGTTGGCTCAGTTCATGGGGTTTTGGGGGGGAGGGGGCTTTGCAAATCAACTGTAAAAAAACAATTATGTGGCTCTTGTCCATTTACCTTTCTCCTCTGTGTTCCCTAGTGGCTCCACTAAAATAGCCCATGATTTATGGAGAAGGAGAATAGAGTGAGAGGGAGGTAAGAGAGAAAGTGATGACCCAAGCCTAGAATTATTGATGAGATGGGAATAGGAATATAATAATGTGTGTAAATTAGCCAGCGATGTGCCCCTAGCAGCTCACAGTTCCCTGGAACATTTAGCACCACCACAGCAAAATTCACTGCTCCATCAGACAGCCCTGTGCTCAGCCTGAGCTGGGGAAGAAGGCATGCCCAGCGTGGCACCAACCACCCCAATGCAGAGGGGCTCTCACTGCAGCTTTCGATTTTCTTGGGCAGGGTGGGTTGCACCATCTGCATCAGAAGTAGCCCTCAACCATATTACTCTTCTCTTCCTGTTTTAGAAGACTAAGTCTTTGAGAACCAGTAAAAGATGCTGTAAATCACAGGAGCAGGCGTGAACCTGATAACCTGTGTGATAACCACAAATGAGATGTGTAAGTCCACGTACAGCCCAAACACCTGCCCAAAAAGCCTACAGATCTCTCCCAACCCCAGGCTGCTGAAACTCTGTTTTACACACACAAAGAAATCTCAGTCTCCGTGGGTTGCTTCAATCCTTGGGATATTTCAAAGGCACAGTAAAAGGAGCAGGCTACCTCTTACAGATTTCTGTAACATCAATACTTGTTCATTAGGAGAGGACAAAGGCCACAGTTAACAAGGGAAATCAGGCAGAAATAGTTAAAGAAGAATATCATTGTTGACTGAGGGAAGCCAAGGCATTTCCTCTCTATGTGTTTTGAGAGAAGCCAAGGCAATCCCTTTCTAGCTGTTTTGAAAGAAGACAGTGCCAGTCCTATTTCAGAAGAGGAAGAAGACACAAAAAGCATAAAATATAGGCGTCACTTCTGGTTGCTTCATTGCCTTTTAGACACTGCAGCTCAGGTTTTGGGAAAGCTGCCTGCATCCAGCCTCTAGCAGGCTGGGGCCATCTGAGTGTCCTCCAGAGCTCTGTCAGCACCCGTCAGTCCTGGTCCACGGCACTTCCTGCTATTCCAGTTTTGCGTCTGATGCAGTTCAGCCTGTGAGAGCAAACCTCACCGCACAGTAGCAGGGTCTTCAAGAAAAACTCCAAAGACCCAGTGTCGTTTTTAGCAGTGGCCAGGATCTGAATCCCAAGACTGAGAGAGTAAATCCTGACACAACAAACCTGTGCCTCACCCATTTCCCACAACGATCCTCCAAGACACACATAGAACAAATAATTTTCTGCTCTTACCATTTTATTTTTAGCGTAAGTACTACCTTAGCAGCCTCATACAGCACAGTGCTACCATAGCAATACATTACAGTTTGGGACAATAACTACAGAATCCCATGGTATTTTCTTATATATTTTATCTCTGAGAAATCTCAAACTTTGTCACAGCATGATCACATCTGACCAAAAAAAAGACTTCACGATGGACACTGCCTCTCCCAGTCATGAATTAGCAACACGCCTGTTCCAATTCCACCTATTGCTTACATGGAAAAGCAACATAACAAATATTTTCTATGTTATATTTTTGGCTTAATGTGATTTAGCAACATGAAACAAGACAGCCAGTCTGATGTGATCAGCCGTTCAAGAAACCACTAGGCGAGGTCTTTGCAGAGCATTTTAAATACTTGTTACTCTGAAGGAATGAGGGGTCCTGCAAGTTATCTCCACCGCACCTCCAGCAGCCTGTACCACCTCCCTGGCCCGCTGGAGAGCTGAGACAGCAAGGAACCTGCACGCTGAACAGACGGCTCAGCATCTCACACACGCAAAACCCGCTGTAGGAAATACACCCACTTGCACTATTGAAACGTCCCACTCGCAGGGCTGATAGAGCTGCACAGCTTCCCAGGCTGGGGAAGGGAGGGAGGCCCACTGCAGCGCCTTGGGCAAGTGCTACCCAACCACCACCCACCTTCCCAAACTTGAGAGCAACCTATTAATAATGCCAGGTCAGAGCCATCTGCTCACCAGCCCACGGAGAGGGTCTCACCCTTGCTTTGGAGTGGCTCTCAACTGCTTATCAGCTGTATGCAGAGAGTGAGTGACATTATCTAATTGCCAACTAATTTCCATAATTACTGACTGGCACACTCTGTATGCGGGGTTAATATCTTTGCAAAAACTGCTTAGGAAAGAGGGAGAGAAGCTGGGCACAGTGCTGCTCCACAGCTTATTTACCCAACCACACAGGACAGTTGCAGGGGACAGGTTTGTCACTCTCTGCCCTCCCTCCCCCACTACCTCCCTCTCTGGCTGCTAATTGCTTGCGGATGGATGTTTTGTATTTGAAAGTGTAATTTTCAGCAATTCCTAATTCAGAAAGAATAACAGAGTTAGATTAAGCCAAGGACAGGATGGCTTCCCTCGCAAACCCCTGCCACTGCAGCCCAGTGCAAGCCTTTTTAAGTCCTGTTATTCCACTGAACGATGCTGGACAAAAACCCATTGACACACTGATGGGAGGGGTTTACAGTCCCCCTGTCTCCCACCCCCCTCCACAACTGAAACTATTCATTATTTCATACCTTGTGTGGAGGGAAAAACACACATTGGTCACCTAGGATCCATGCATTTATACCCCACGTGAACTCACCCTTGTCCTTGCCTTCACTGTAAAAGAAAAACAAAATCCAATGGTTTGCTTTATTACCTAGGCCCTAATGAAGCAGAGGAGTTTTTAGGAAGGGGTGAACAAGACCCTAATTCGGCTCTGTGTCCATGTGTGTTCCCACAGTCGGCCCAAAGCACAGCAATCAGATCATTACAGCACTATGACATACGCTTCTCAAAATGATCCAGTGAGATTCACAATCAGTAATTGATATTAAAAGCCAAGCTTGCAAGTGGCAGAGAAATAGGGAATTAATAGTATTTATTCAGTCTGTCTTCACTCATCCAGTTCTCTAGTGAGCAATGGGTTCCTTTTGGCTCATGCCTCAAGTGTGGATTGCTACACAGACTCCTATCTCTTAAGCAGAAATCTTTCTGCCTGGTCTATCCCCAGCTGAATTGCGGCTAAAAAAGAAGGGGGGAAAATAACAACAAAAAAAACCCCTTCTGATGAAAAAATGCAGATGTGAAAACTGTGAGTTGCTACTGTCGCTGAGGAAAAAAAAAAGGAACAGAAAAATCCTCCCATCACACAGTCTCCTCAGCAAGGATGCACAGTGAGATGCTTACAGAGAACTGAGAGGGGACACGGAGGCTTCGAAATTCCAGAGAAACCCACATGGATTGATTTCGTTTTTAATTCCTCTAGCAGCATTTGCATCTCAGCTATAAAACTGGACACTGGCATCATCTCCTTGCTGGGATGGAGAGGACTCTGGGGTGGTGCCAGTGGAGCTGAGCTGAAAGAACCAGGCTGAAGATTAGAAGCAGACAGCTATTCTATGATTCTATTATAGAAAGTTTAGTGGCACTATGCTGCTCACAGTGGTCAGAGGTAAGGCAAGATGGGCTCTCCTTAGTGAAGAGGCTGGAAGTGCAATTGAAAATGGGCACTTTGCCTTGCAAACACACCCAGGTCCTGTTGAAGTTGTCAGAACTTCATGGTATGTAGCATCTTAAATGACTGGCTGCAGGGAGAGAAGCATTAGAGGAAAAGCAAAGAGAGATTTAGGGATTTATCTTGGACGTAAAGACACATGTGGGCATGAAGGCCTGCATCTTAAAACTGAGGATTGGGGGTGACACAGAGCACAGACCTCTTCTGGATGGTTTGCAGGGATACAGTATTCGTGCCAGTCTCTTACATCACTGTGAGAACCGCGTGTGCCTTTGCCCCACCCCAAGCCCAGGGAGAAGACATATTTTCCTATGTTCATTGTTTCTTCCCACCACTGAGATATCTTGCAAGCTTAGCTTTTCCATTCTTGAAAGCGGATATGGAGTTGCTCAATTCTCCTTATCTGAATTCAGCACAGAGCTCCCTAGGAGATGGTGGCAAAAAACCTGTATCAAAGCAAAAAGCAAGAAAAGGAGATGCTACTATTCAGGGAGGTCTATGGTTGCAAACCAAGTGTGTCCTCTTAAAAGAAAAAGAAAATAAAAAAAGCTAGACTAAAAAGCTAGAATTACTTTTTCTTTGCTTCCCTACAGTAGATTAGGATATACACATGTACATGTATAAACAGTCAGTTGTGATCTGTAGGTAGGCGGTTTGTTGGTTTCCTGGTACCTGAGCACATGGTTTGCAATCAGACAGGTTAAGCCCATTGCCCTTCTTCTCTCTGTCCCCAGTTCTCACCTGGGGAGGGCAAGAACGACTGTTTACGACAAGTCTAGTCTTGGAGCTCACCTCCAGAAACACTGCATAATACCCAAACTAGGTACTTATGCACGGGGAGCTGAGCTCACATGCACTCACAAGACATACAGCTGCAATGCCACCAGCAGCCTCAGAAGGGATATGAGCAAGCTAGTGATGCGCTCCATTCAACAACAAGCATGGGACCATGGCAGCACAACCTTACGCTTCAGAGCTATTAGGCTGGGAAGCCATCTGGCTGCTGGAAGAGTTAATATTTTATCATAATTACCCTTCAAGGTTCTCCCCTCCTGGGCCTATTTAAACAAATTTAATTCAGAACCAGAGCTCTTCAAATCTACATTGGAAGAAGAAGGGTTAAAAAAAGCCACAAGGGACAGTGTGACTCCCTGTTAAACACACTCCCCACCCCAGGAGAGGAGGCCATGTAGTCCACGAGAGTGACCTTTAACTAGCTTACCTAGCCCAAGCTCAGCATGAATGCAATTTACAGACCATTTCAGCTCTCCAGCTTTCTTAACACAAAGAAGAAAAATCAAAACCCAAGCACAATGGAAAAGAAAGAAAGAGAGAGAGAAAATAACCCTGCAGAGCAATCATGTCTGGGACTGCTCTGATGGCTTTCTGTTCCCTTCCAGGACACAGAAATGACTCCCAGTGTGTTAATTACTCCCATTACCACAAACTCTCCACTAACAAGGACTAGCTAAAAGGAAGCGTTGGCAGCAGCTGAGCAGTTATTGCTCTGTACTGCCACGTAGGAGAAACCAGACTCCCCCACCTCTGAGCTGGTACTAACCAGGAGAGCTATTTCTGCAAAACTCAACAGCTTTTATTGTAATTCCCATGGCAGCTGCGCTGGGAACACTGGCTTTCCCTCAATTCCACCATCGTTAAAAGAGAACGAAGAATACCTGGCTTTTCTAAAGACTTTGAAGTTCAACAGTTGGAGAGCTCTGAATCATTATCATTTATTTTACTCCTTCTGTAGTTGGTCTGCCTCCATCCCCCACATCCTCTCCCTTCTGCCACCAAGACGCCTGGACAGACCAGTAGCGTTGTTTATTCTACCAGATCCGAACATATCATAGGCAAAGCCAGGAGCTGCACACATCACAGCCGGGAATGTTAGCAGGGAATTCTGTGAATTTGCAGTGCTGGCGTTACTGATAAACGGCAAAACTTCTTCCAGATCCCGTGTCTGACACATACATTGTATTTCTATTTTCTTTCAATAAAAATCAAGTCTTTTAAAAATGTGCTCATCGTTACTGAAAATTGAAGTTTGAGCATGTCATCAATGCCTGAAAATGAATGAGGCTGCTTCCAAGAAGATTTTTCTAAGACTTACAGCCTAGAACGGGCTTACTTTTCCCCCAAAACATATTTGATACTGCAGAGACAGGCTAGTATTAGACACACCTCAGAGGAGAGACAGGGCTGGAGTGTGGGGGGCTCACAACTTTGAAGCAAGAAGAAGAAAAAAAAGTTCGTGTTGCACTGTTTTATCACCTACTTAGCATTAGAAAAAGGTACAGATCATAAAAAGCAACAACAAAATAAAACTACTGGCTGGCACACCAACCAATAACAACTTGCTTGTCCTATCTGTCTGTCTATCCATCTGCTTCTTCCTTTCATACGCATTTTTTTTAAGTTCTTCCTGAGCAAGAACAGTTTCTTTTCTGTTTGACGGAATCTAGCACAACACAGTCAAGAACAGAGCTCCCAGGCACTGCTCATGTACACATTAATAATTGTGATTTTCTGTACTTGAGCTAGCACTAAAATGCTTCTACATTCCAGCAAGCGTATAACAGTTTCTTTAACCAAAAAAAAAAAAAAGAAAAAAAAAGAAAAAAACATTAAAGGACTATCAGGAAGACTAGAATAAGAACAAAGGTTAAACTTATTCTTTCTTTCACTCACAGATCACAGTCAATTAGCACTTTGTTCAACACATTTTTAGACTCCTGAACCTCATTTCCAGTAAGTCAGAGAAGTTCCCATGTTTTTAAATGTTGTGATAGTATATCACAGAGTAGGGAGACAGATGCAATCAGTGTGGTTATTTTGCTAGAAACGTAACATGCATAGAGGGGTACACTGCACCTGGCCAGATTTCCCTGTCATTATTATGGCCAGTAATTCATTTAGATCATTCCCTATAGTCCGCTGGCTCATGGGAAGATAAGCAGAATCCACTTAAAAAGGAAATAAAGAGCCCATGGACATCTGGAATTTTACAGTGGATTTTCCCATTATGTAACGTGTAGCACACTCTGTGTTTTATTGCAACTTCATAATCTCATGCAAAAATTTCTACTCAGCTCCCCACAAAGCAAACATCAACACCCAAACCTAGCAAACAGGTGTGATAAACTGTCCACAGTGCAGGGACCACTCAGCTCAGTTCCTAAGCTCCCTAAATAGCTGATGCTCTGTTTATGGACCAAATGGGAATGCCTTTCAGGGAGCCCAATTAAATGTCGGAATTGAAGTGCGAGGGATCCATGTTCACAAAGCTCTCGCAGTGACTGATACTGAACAGCATAAGGATGCAAAGACACCGGCAACCCAGAAAACACTCTAAAAGTCTACAGCCACTGTGAGATTAGGTGTTTACTTTCTGATCCCCATTCCTTCCTTACCACTAGCTCCAGAAACATGTTGCGTTTTGTGGGTATATATGCAACAGCAGGCTGGGAATCCCCTGTCATAGGAAATCAATGCATTCTTCCAGCTCTCTGCTCTTTTCATCTTCTGAAATACAAATTCCTGCCAAAAATCACTCCACCCCATTCCCGTCCCTGCTCCTACCTAAGGGTTATTGGGGGGACATGACAAAAATTTAAGCACACATAGGTTTCTCTCGGTTCTAGCGTGCTGGAGAATGGAAGTGAAATCTTTGCCAAGATAGACTGATAGCAAAAATCTTTAAGCATCAAAGTCCCGGCTGGAAAAGGATGATACTTTAAATGGCTCAGGATATTGAAAACTTTACAGATCATCAAGGAAACGGCTTGCACCTTTGCACGATAGGGGCCAGTTTCTAAACTAACCAGCAACTATGGGTCAGGTAAGAAATATGCTAGGTACGCTGTACTTGTGAGGAGTCATTCCAGCCTGGCCTGTGCCTGCAGCACTACATGGTGACCTGTCAGGGTGCGCCAAGCAATCCTCCACCTAATCCAGCCAGCCTGCTGCTAAGGCTGGAATAACAAACCCACTGCTCTGCCACAGCAGTGACCTCACAACCAAGGACTGAGACAGCTCTGGTAAAGGCTACCTAGGCTCCCCAAGCCCTAGGGACCCTCAAAGCAGAAATACAGCACTTATGGCAGAATCTCTTTTGAAAGGAAGGCTGTTGATCAAAAAAATTTAGGCTACAGAGCCCTCTGAGCCCAAAAGCCCAGAGAGTGGAAGGAGTTACACACAGGACAGGGGTTTCGTTATTGGTTTTTAATTCATGTACATCTTCCTGGCTTGTATTTCTGTGCTTCACAGTATTTTGTGTACAATTATAGGCCAAACTTCTCTGCCTTTTCCTCAGAGACTTGCCACTGTGAAATGAAGAAACAAACATTAAGATGTGCAAAACAAAAGTATTTTTACAAATTTCAAGTATAAAGGATTCATGTGTTTATTTCAGTGGAACCACCTAATGATGAGGGAATGACATTTCCCAGAGTGAGTAAAACACAAGTAGTCAAAAAGGCAGGGAAGGAGCACACGTAGCAAAGCGTAAGAGGAATCATCACACACGTAGGGTTACAAAGAGGCAGACGTTAGCTAAAACAAGAAGTCCAGAGAGCACATCCTGGGCTGTCAGTAGTATTAGGGCATGACTGCAGGAAGGTGAGGGGAGAGCACAACAGCCTGATAGATTTTTAAATGAACCTGGGTAAAAACACTAGAAAATAGTGTAACAGGGAATAACCCTTCACCACCTGAGAAACAGACTGGGGGCACTGCACCAGCACTCTGCTATTTTCTCCCTGTATTAAAACTCATTGCTGAAAACCCCGAACTAGGCAGCAGCGTGCCTGGGCCACAAACCCAGGAAGCAAAAAGCCTGTCAGCCAGCTTAATACCTCACATGAGCTCAGGGGAAAAAAACAAGCGCTAACTAGCAGCATTATGGAAATTAACACCTTTAGAAATTATTTCAAATTTTCTAATGGAGCATTTTAACACCACTGGAGAAGACATGTCTCTCTATTTAAGCATTAGTTGCTACATATTGATAAATCAATCACACTTGGTAGATTTAGAAAGACCTAAAAGATATATATTCTCCTGCAAATGTTCCTTTAAAAGTCAGATGGTCTTTTAAAGAGCTTCCAGCCTTGGGACTCACAGTGCAGTGCCCTGGAAGACAATTGACATTCTGAGTGACTGGGCTGCGAATTCAAAATCCCAACTCGACCTGCTCAAGCCAGGATTCAAACTCACATATTTTAAAAATAGGAAAGAAAAAAAGAAAAAAGAGAGAACGAGGAAAAGATTTGAATTCCTGCAACTCCCCAGGACAGAATCTCTCAGGCTACAGATGCAATAGTGGGTCAGGGAATATCTCTGCACAGTATTTGCACGGGACATATTCTGTGCTTTGCCGTACTAAATACAAAATCTCCGTACAGTTAGCAATACAGCTGACAAAGAACAATTGCTTGCTATGAAAGCCACTAGTGAAAATGAAAAAACATTTACTATATTGAGGCATTTTCATTGAATTTTCTGGTTTTAATTAAAAAAATGAAACATTCTAATCTACCTGGCTTTGGTTATAGTAATTTCCAGTCATTATTTCCTCTTTCTTTTTATTTCTTCTGGGAAAGGAGCACAGAATAGGAAAAGGGGGAAAAATGAGACTGCTATATAAATAGCTTCATTCCTAGCAATTGCATAACTTTTCATTTCAAATCAATTTTAAATGTATTTCCCTCCCTTTCAACAAAAAAAAAACCAACACCTGAACATTCTGAATAATACATCCTTTCTGCTAACATTGTTTTCACAGTCTGAAAAGCCATTATTTTGACAAAAACATTATGAGCAGTTCTTGCTACCAGCACCCACTTTTCCCCCTTCATACCAAGCCCTGTGCTCAGCTCAGTGTCTGGCTGGAAGTTCTGCATAGCTCCAGAGATCGGGGATGAGGCAGTGACGGGTCTCGCTCCTCTTTGGCACCAATTTTCATCTCCTTCCACATAAAGCTTTTGCTAGCTAACAGCAAACTGGAAGCCAGTGAGAAATGCTGTAGGATTAGACCCAGTTTCTAAATTAAACACCACAAACCCTCTCACCAGGAGCAACAAGGATTCTTCTACTGTCCAGCAGTAAGGCAAGCAAGGAAAGCACAAACAGTAAAACTCCTCTCTACACCTAAGGAGACACTCTCCCTAGGATATAGCTAAAACACGTGGGGGGGGGAAAAAAAATCACTAGTGAGAGCACTCATTCCTGGATAGACTGAGCACTCTAGACTCCCACCCCACACCTGTCATAAGTACAAAAATAAGTCTGGGAGAAACGATGGGAAAAGCTTCCCTAATCAACACTTAAAAGGAAGGTACCTGAAGTGCTCGTAATAACCTGGCATAACTTCTGTTTCTAAATTGTGTTGAGTAACTGAGATTCAGGAGTAACTAAGGAAAATGATTACTTGGTACCATGGGCAACAGATGGTTCCTGCAACCTGCCAGTTGCTAGATTCTAGGCCAAACTTCTCCCCTGTGTAACTTCATCACACATTAATTTAACTCATTTTATCTATGGTACCTAGTTATCGGCTGCCAATCTTTTGCTGCTCAGTGGTTCCTCATGCAATAAGATTCATGTTCTAGCAGTCAGGGTACATGCATGAGTCAAAAGAAAGCAGCTCATGACCTGTTCGTGTGGCTTTAGGTAAAGTGCTCTTTCAGGGGATATAGCTAGGAGTACAGCAGCCACATTGTAAAGTTTAATTAGTGACTGTAAAGTACTCGACCCACTTGAAAGACAAGCTAAGGTAAGAGCAACCTATTTTCCTAATAGTCCCCTTTCAAATTAAGCAAGGGAAGATGTGTCTACAAAACGTAGCAGATTCTCTTTCATTACTCCTGATGGCTCTGCCCCAAAAAGGTGCAGGTTTACTCAGTAGGCAGGGAGAAAGGCAGGGCAATGGTGGGGAGAAGGGAAGCCTTCATCTGCCTCAACTCCTAACCCACTTCCAGCTGCCCTCTCACTCCACCAGCACCAGACAGCACAACAGGATCCCACGAGCTCCTCGGCACCAGCTGTGGAAAGCTGGCATGGTCCACACCTCCCCGGGGACTGCCATGCCCAGCCATATGATACCTGTCTCCTGTGATACAACATGGGAAACCGGGGCACTCACCTTCCCCATTTAAATACAAATCAAGTGAATCTGTGCATTGGCCGCTCTGTGTTTTAAACGGGAATCACAGCCCATGGTTTATGCACTGCTGTCAGGAGATCTGCAACCCCTCTTCTTCCTCCACAATCTCCCTAAGGGAGAACTCATCTCTGGGGCTCCAAAAACAGGCAGTGTGATCATGTGGGGAAAAAAATGGGTATGTTTAACTCCATTCTTCACCAGTGATCATCTAAACTGTCTGAAAAAAGGCTCAGAGGAAGGGAAAGGTGTAAAGTCAGGCAGGCTTCCTGTATGCAGCACTTCCCAGAGCTAAGGATCAGTTAAGTACAACTACTTAAGCTTGTTTTATGGACTGGTGTGTGTTCCTCCACTTTTCTGGAGCTTTTAAAAGTAAAAAATAAAAGCAAGTTAAAAAGACACGCGTCTGACAGGAGAAAATCCCTCTATGCTCTTAATTAAAATCTAAATAAAGGAAAAAAGCTACAAAGCGCATACCTGTATATTTAAGTTAAGCTTATGAGAACATACAAGGTTTTACCTACATTTAAGTACAAACATTGTTTTAGAAAAATGTTTTCAAACATGTGCAATGTGTACTACTGCAAAAAGTAAACCTGCCTCCACAGTTTACAGGAAAGGGAAGACATAAACCACTGTAAGCTGCTTTTACAGAATCCCTAACAGAGGATTTCCTACAGAATTAAATGAAAAGAGGAAAGGATATGGAAAACCCATCAGTCTACTGTGGTCTTCCGATTACCTCACAAATACAGGCTAGAAGCAGTCACCTGTTAAAAAATACATGTCGATAAAAGGTATATAGTTACACTGCAGCACTGAGCCAGTCTCTTGTCTTGGACTACAGCTCACTGTTGGCTTTCTGTCAGATGTCTCCCAAGAGAATCCTGTACAGCTTCACAACGACAAACACTGCTCGTCCAGGGCAGCAGAACTACAGGCATTCAAAGTATATCTCCTAAAATATCCATTCCCACTAGCTTTTTCCGACTAGTGGGAGAGATTAAGATTGCAACTGTACCAAACTACACCTGCCACAACACTACACAACTAGTTGATTTTAACCCATAGGACTGCAGGCTGTTTTCACGATGATGAAAATAAAGTCTGAGGTAACAGTACCATAGAGGCAAGCGTGCATGATTGAGCAGAGGAGGAAGGCAATAGTGTTGTTCAGCAGAATATTTGCTATTTAGGTAGGTAATAGCAATAAAGTCAGAAAAATGGTTTAAGCAGCACTGCTGGGGGAATAAAAAAAAAACAACCAACAAACAACAATACAAAACAACCAAGCAAACAAAAAAACCCCACCACACTGATTCAATTGATTTCACAGAGTTCAAGACCAAATTTCCCTTAATCTTCACACCCATAAAAGGTAAGAATCCCAAAACCCACGGGGACATCTTCCTCTCCAGACATTCATCCCCAACAGACTCCACAACACTAGGCTGAAAAAATTCTCCTGGAGAAGCTTTTTCCCAAGGCTGGATACTGATGCCTCTAGCCACCAAAGCCAGTGCACGCCCTCTTTCAGTACTTTCATACTCAAAACACAAGACCCTGCACATTGAAATCAGCCTGTCTTTATTGCAGTAACTTCACATTAAGAGGGACTTGCATGTGCTCCCTCCTTTCCTTCTCACCAGATTCTTACTTCAGTGCTGTCTCATAATGCCCACTGCCAGACTGGAAGTCTGCCTCCTGCTCAGTCATTTTACATCCCGCTTCTCAACACCTAAACAAATATTCACACACTTACAGTAAAACTAGCCCCCTCCTCTCCACCACCTCAGTCTTGGCTATAACCCAGGAACTGGAAGCCACATCCCCCTTCTCCAGACCACCATGGCTTTTACAGCACTCCCTGCCCCAGGCCTCGTCTCACAAGCTGAGCAGTCCCAGTCCTTCCAAGTCTCCTCACAGACACTGAGGGTCTGGTGAACTTTTTCCATACTTTTTCTAGGTGGAATGACCAGAATTGCATGGAGCTAGTAATTGTATGGTAGTCAGTTGGGATGTTGATGAATTTTATAATGCAAGAAGAAACCCAATTAATTTCGGAATAGGAAATGTCCAAAGAAAACCCAAGGTACCCCAGCATACACTCAATCTAATCTGCAGTCCCTACTGGGGACTCCCTATTCTGGTTCTCTTATAGCTTACATCTCGGAGGTATTCCAGTGTGTAACAGTAAGCAATGTGATTAGAATTGATCCAGCAAGTCTCCTATTCTGCCCCATGGGAACAATTACACTATATTTAAAAGACAAAATTAAAGTACTTGATTTTGAACTAGAGATCCGCAGGTGGAAAGCCATGCTCCCATCCTTGTAGTAAACCTCTCAGTCATAAAATATTTGTCCATACAGATTGTATAATAATTGTTTATATAGATAACAAAAGTGACTGGTCATACTGATGAAATTTCAACAACAGCAAAAACCAAAGTGGCCAGCGCTCGAGGTGGGAGCTAAGCTATGGGGATGGGCCTGTAATGTAAAGCATACACATTTTCCACAGTTATCAAAGAAAACATTCACCAATCCATTCAAGGTGACAAGATGAGGGGTTTGGTTGGGGGATATTTTTTTTTTCTCTTTTTAGGTAAGAGATTAAGTAAATTTCGGATTCTTCTGTGACCACAAGCTTTCTTAAGCTTGCCACAGGGGAATGGAACTACTTTCCACTAGTGAAAGAGATTTAAAAAAAAAAAAAATCCTAAGTGGCAAATCAAAAAAGAGTGAGAGTCCCTGGGACAGTAGGTCTGGATATGTCAAAGCTACAGCCTCTGTCAGAGAACAGCAGGGGGAAGAAAAGGTGAGAACAGAATAACACAAGGCCTATAGTCTCCTGTAAAACAAGCATTTTTACTCATCATGCTATTAACCATTTTATTATTTCAATGACTCCAATATCCCCATTTCATGCTCCCGGGTTGGTGCTTTCCCATTATCAAGATCTGTCCACAATACCAATGGCCCAGAAAAGAAATTAGTTGCTTCCCTTTTTTAAGAGCTGTGTTTGACTTTAATTACATTTATACTTGCTTGGGAAATCAGACTTCACTCTCAAGAGGGTTAAAAAGGGGAAAGAGAAGAGGAAAAAAAGACATGAAGAAAAAGAAACAGAAAAAGGAGAGACAAAGGTAAGTCACATAAATCCAATTAAAAGTTTCTAAATTCCTATCCCTGAAGTTTCAACCAAAGCCACTACTTAGGAATGTGGGGGGAGTATGTTTTTTAATTATTTTTTAAGTTTTCTTTTATCGATCACCTATTCAGAAAATTGCTGACATAATTCTTCAAGCAGACAAGGTTATCAATCATTAGAAAATGCTTTTATCTGAAGCTGCTCATAAGAAATTGAAGTGTTTCCAAGATGAACTTAATGCAGACAGATGGTAGTTCAAGGGAGAGGAAAAAAGAAGTGAACATGGGGAAAGTCTGGTTACCTTTCCTTCCATGTGGATTAATACTCAAGACTAAAAAAACAAAGTGCTGCAGTCATGGTGCACAATCACAGAAGATTCTGCAGAAGTGGGTAAGAAGCAGTTATAGCAAAGACTGCCCCATGACAAATACTTTTGCTTCTTTTACTTGTTCCTTTCATTTTTTATGACTGAGTTTCTCAGTAACACAACACTATGTTGCTTGTCCAAGGTGTATCCACAAGTGCCAAAATATTTGCTCCTACTTGGCTATTCTAGAGCTGCTGATCAGCACTCAGCAGCATAGTCAAACCTTCATCTTCCATTCCTTTCTCCCTCTTCTGTGCTCCCCTCTTCCTCTCCTCCCAAGCCTTTCATTCCTCTACCCTTACCCCTCCTCATTCCATTTTAATCAAGGTTCTTTCCTAATTAAAACAAACAAATATGAGGAAGCAATTAACATCTTGAAGGAAGCAGATGGTGGAATAGTGCCATTTCGTTATTGCATTAAGCCTTAACTTGCTATCTCTTCAAACTTTCTGCACTTTAATTAAGCACTGTTACAGGCAAGTTCAATGGGCTCTAGAGTAGGGTTTCTCCAATTAGCTCCTGAAAAGCTGACGGCGCGCGGTGGCAGGCTGAGCGTGCTGTGCAATATGCAGCTGGGAAGGGCAATCCCAGGGCCAAAAAGGGCTAAGAACTTCCCTTACACCTGCAGCAGGCAGGAAAAGGAGCAAGGGGGAATCGAATGTCGGTGATGTGGCAGAAACGTAAACTAGCCCTGCCCTACCATGTTCTGGCAGAAGTTTTCACTGCCCATGTCACGGAACTCAATGATCGTGAATTCTATAGAATCATAAAATGGTTTGGGTTGGAAGGGACCTTAAAGATCACCTAGTTCCAACCCCCCTGCCATGGGTAGGGACACTTCCCACTCAATCAGGTTGCTCAAAGCCTCATCCAGCCTGGTCTGTGTGCACACAAGGTGACTTTCAACATCTATGCCACCTTCACAGAGAGAGGGCAGGAGTGAAGATGATCTCAAACATTTGATCAGATAAATTATCGATACCTTTCAGGCCCATTTATCACAGAATCACAGAATGGTAGGGGTTGGAAGGGACCTCTGGAGATCATCTAGTCTAATCCCCCTGCCAGAGTAGGGTCACCTAGAGCAGGTTGCACAGGAACACGTCCAGGCGGGTTTTGAATATCTCCAGAGATGGAGACTCCACCACCCCTC
This sequence comes from Dromas ardeola, assembly GCA_013398915.1. Lineage (NCBI taxonomy): Eukaryota > Metazoa > Chordata > Aves > Charadriiformes > Dromadidae > Dromas > Dromas ardeola. Next base: position 171,199 of record VYZM01002710.1, read on the forward strand.
TGGGCAGCCTGTGCCAGTGCTCTGCCACCCTCAAAGTAAAGATGTTCCTCCTCATGTTGAGGTGGAACTTCCTATGTTCAAGTTTGTGCCCGTTACCTCTTGTCCTATTGCCGGGCTCCACTGAAAAAGAGCCAGGCCCCATCCTCCTGACACCCATCCTTTAAGTATTTATAAGTGTTGATAAGATCCCCCCTCAGTCGACTTTTTTCCAGACTGAAAAGACCCAAATCCCTCAGCCTTTCTTCATAAGAGAGGTGTTCCAATCCCCTATTCATCTTTGTAGCCCTTTGCTGTACCCTCTCCAGCAGTTCCCTGTCCTCCTTGAACCGGGGAGCCCAGAACTGGACACAGTACTCCAGATGCAGCCTCACCAAGGCAGAGTAGAGGGGGAGGATGACCTCCCTTGACCTGCTTGCCACCCTGCTGTCTCCGCCTCAATGCTTGGCTTCCATTATACCCTCAGATACAATGGACCAACAAAGAACCAGCAATTAAGGAGCTTGGATAATCTAGAAAAACCGACCCAGAAACAGAAGGATTCTATCTCCCCCTCCCGTTTCTGTTTGCAGTCATCCCAGCATTGCTGAACACAGGCCTTTGCAGATAAAGTAAGCATCGAAGAGCAGTTGTGTGGGCCAGGGTCATCCTCTCATTTGGCTCCACATACACATGCCAGAAATGTGGGCAATCAAAAGATGCAGTGATCCAATTTACCCCTGCCCTACCACATTCTGGTAGACGATCCACTATTCAACACCAGAGAGATGAGCGTCTCTGAATCCCACTTGCAAACATCTGAGGAAAAAAAAAAACACCCAGCAGAACTCAGATGGACACAGCCCTACAGATCCCAAGCTTCTCTGCCCAGAAGCATCTCAGTTCTCTACCCCCATATGAGGAAAAATATACTACATACAATTTATAGATAGGAATGTGAGCCACAGACAATTTTTGTGATTCCCAGTGTAACACAGGGACTGTGTGGAGGAAACACTTTTCTGTTTCTCTCAACCAAAGATCGTCTTTTTTGGATAACCAAGGTTGGAATATGACTCATGGAGGATTCACAAATTATGAAGCCAGAAAACATCCCTAGGGGTCATCTGGCCTGAGAACTTATCTGAATTAATTTCTGTTTGAAGCATGGGGGGGGGGGGGGGGGG
>VYZM01002710.1:186083-205568 GCA_013398915.1 Dromas ardeola
AAAAAAGAAAACAAAAGAAAACCTGAGTGGGATCAAGGCAGTTGATAATAATTGAATAAAAAGCAGCATCTTCTTCCCTAGCAGGCTTGAAAATTTAGAAACTTGCACTTGTTTTTAAACAGATCTTACACTGGTTTTAAGTACATTTTACATTAACAACAGAAGCCTAGAGAGCTTTCTTGCCAATTGTCTTGGATCCTAAAATAAGTTGTCATTGGCAAATTATATTCCATTAAAGTATACTACCAATTAAAAAAAAAAAAACATTATTCTATTTACGTACTTTTTTATTTGCTCTTGTTACAAGCAACACCTAAGATTAATAGAACTGAAGGATTAGAAGGGAAAATGCCTTTCACCTAAATGCTTACTCCATGCCTTTGACAGCATTTCGTGTCAAGTCAGTTTCACTGTTTTTCTTGTAAGCAGTCAGATCCACTGTTAGTTGAGCTGGATTAGACCCATACAAATAGGGAAGGAAAAATACATATGGAAATGAAACTGCAGAAATTCAAATATTAGCAAGTGAGCCCAAGGAGACTACATCTTTTTTCAGCTAAGTAAAATGAAGCTGCTGGGCACTCCTTAAACAACACACACGCACTGAAAATCCTCTGCCTCAAATAAACACACACTTCCCATCAGGCACAAAAACATATTCAACATTCAGCAGACAGTGTCAATACTGTCTATGGTCTCTTTTTTCTTATTTCAGTAAAGCAGACAATCTGCTTTTTCACACACTCTACCCTAGAAACATGAGACATCTATGATTCATTCTGCAACCTACCTCTCCAACTGCACACCTAGGGGGAAGGCATGTTGAATGTTTTGGGGGTTGTTTTTACATCAAAGAATAAAAATACTAAAAGCATTGCATTTCTTTTGGGATTTTGTATCTCCTCAAAAGGAGTCTCATCACTTAATTTTTCCCTTCCGCATTTCCCCACGCTTCCCCCACATCCAACCCACTGTCTGGCATTCTTTCCCTTCCCAGAGATTGCCTCCTTTCCCACGTGGCTCCTTCCAGACACCCCCTCCAGTGCTACCTCCTGGCTCTCCCCTCTCCCTTTCTGTGCCAAGTCTGCCAGGCTCTTGTGCAGTTTGTGCAGATGTCAGTGGGGTCAGTACACACATGATGTTAGATGTACACTTCACAAATCAGAAAGCTGCCTTCTGCTCTCTTTATTCACTCTCTTCACTCAAAAACTTTTTCTCCAGTCCTCCTCCCTCCCAGACTCTCCTACTTCCCTATATCCTTTTGCCTCCCCAAAAGCTTGGTAATTTTCTTCATGTTTTTCTCTCTTGCTCTTAAAACTTCCTTTTGCTTGCCTATTTTCCGCCCACTTCCTTTGGCTTCTTTTGCTATCAGACTGTCACCTACGCTGTTAGTCCCCAACCATGTCTCCAGTACCTCCACAGTTAAATCATTTATTAGACTCCTTTAATTTTCCCCTTTGGTTCCTTTGAGTCCTAGCACTGCCAGGTGTCACACAAACACCAAACCCATATCCTGTCTCCTCCTCCTCTCAAATAGTACAATCTTTCACTGGGAACGGACTGCTCATACAGGAAGCAATTACAAAACCTTTTCACAGGGGTGCATGATGATGCGCCAGTGTCAAGAGGGTGACTTACTACGAACTGATTGGAAGAGACAAGCCAAGCCTTGATAATCAAGGCTTACTCCATTTGAAGTTCAGACAAAGGTTTGGGCTGACTGTTCTGGGGCAGCTTATGCTTAGGAACATAAGGGAGAAAAGATTCAGCGGAGACATTTTGGCTGTGGACAAAGCTAAGTAAGGACACCGAGAATTTCCAAGGCAAGAGGGGTCAAGCCCAGCGGCCAAATACCAGAGCAACCATTTACCTCTTCAGAGTTCTAACTCTACACACAGTCAGCAGGCAACTGTGTAAGGCAACTTTCCAGCTACTTAAAGAAGCTAAGAGCAATGAGTCACAGGGGCAGCATTTATGATGCTAAAAGTTTCACCTGGAAAATGAGAGAGGAAAAGGAGAGTAGCACCTGCTCAGTAAGCTGACCAATAAGGCACACCATGGGACAAAGACACACACACCCCCAACCCCCAAGTAGTGAGTCAGGATGGAGCCTTTCAAAGTCTGATGAACGATACTCTGCATGAAAGTTGCTTGCAGTGACCTGTTGCTCCCACACCTCATAGGAGGGTTGCCTATAGCATCACCCCCAAATTTATGGCAGATTACACTGTGACATGACATGCTACCCAGCTGGATACAAAGGTGTGCGTGTGGGTGGCAGAGGAGAAGACAGGCAGGGAAGTGAACGAACACGCAGGCAGCTGTGATTGAAAACTCTGAAAGTCTAAGGTCTCTGCAAACACCCGAGTTAAAAGCAGAGGCAGTCTCCTGGATCGATTATGCATGCATGCCACTGAAAACACAGGCTGCTAAAGTGCCAGAGCCCTGCTGGATAATTTATAGGCTGGTGTTAGTATTCACAGAGCGGTGGACAGAGTTCAAAGGAATGAGGTGGAGAAGAAAAGTTTGAGCTTTATGAAAACACTGTCACAGCCAGCATGAGCCTCAAATCTACAAGGGGCTTCACCTGTGCTGGGCACAGGCAGGAGCCAGCAGATATTATCAGAGCAGGAGCCAGCAAGTGCCATCTTGGCACAGGGGCAGAGAGTTCAGGGAGGGTGTACAACCAGACCATGCCAACGTGCAAACTTTGTAGGTGTCTAAACACACGCCTGCTTGGCTTTTGGGAGAGTATGGGAGACCTGTGTGCCAAACAGCCCACGACCCGTCTTCTCCCACAACCATTCCTCACAATCCTCTTGATTCTCCTAGGCCTGACATACACCAAACTTCCGGGACTACTACTGTCATATAAACACTAAGCAGGGAATAACTGAAGACCTTCACATGCCTTTTTCAGTTATGGTCTCACCAGGACTTGAAGCCAGGACTCCAGGGAAGAAATTAATCATACTAAGCCACCCAAAATGCAAGCTTTATTTAGGTGAGCTTGAGTTTTACAGATTTATCACTGCCTGAGCCTCTTAGCCATCTAGTTATCAGGAAAGATGGGAAGACTATGAGGTCATCAATTTACTAAGCCCTATGTCTGCTCACGTTTGAGATTAGACACAACACCAACAGCATTAGAATAAGTACTGTGTCGTTGACTTCAGCAGAGATGTAAAGCAAAGACCGCCTTGCCTGTCTTCTCTTCAGTCTCTGTAAGGCTACTATAAAACCAGATCTTACAGACAGATATACAGGTACACACCACGTATTGACACTATTCACCATAACCATCTAGCACAGGAAAAGGAGTACAAGGGAAAGCCCAGTATATAGACAAGATGAACTAAGGGGTTTAACCAATATTATCCTATTGCGTGTATGCCCAAATACTACCTTGAAACTCCTTGTCAAAGCACCTTTCCACAGCACTCAGCATAACCCTCTCCAGCCTTATTCATTCCAGAAGAGACTTGCCTGAAGGTACAAGTAATATTCTGATCTAGAAGCTCTTCTAAATTGAACTCTCTGTCCCGTGCAACACACACCTGAACTGGAAAGGCACACAGGAATTTGGTATCATACAGCGTGCTGTTAGTATACCAACAAGTACTCATCTCACTCACTTCTTCCTGCAGGTTACAGTCGTCCAGGACATTCTGTCTGGATGCAGTACTTGAGGGTCAATCAACTATAGAAAGGTATCTTTATTAGAGGCCACAGAGGGGCATACTTTAGAGATACAAATAACTCAGAATGAAACCTTTTTGTTCTACATTTGGACAGCATCACACACAACAAGATTCTTGTGTATGACTGGAGAATACAGTAATAGAATTAAATAGATTAATAGTCACTAAAACTAGCCTCCTCTCCATACAATTACAATATAAAGTTGGAGTTTTCTCTGTAGAATCTGGACCACTGCAGTACTGATAGATGCCTGTTCTTTTAATCATGGGAGGGTTGGCAGGGGAGGAAAGGGGTTGAAACAAGGAACCCATGTCTTTACTATTTTAAGCAATGGCACAGAAACTCTGTGAAGGGCTGGCAACACTGTTACATGGAATATGTAACTGGATTAGTTCAGTTTCTAAATGTGTGGTGATCATCAGGGTCTTGGCAATTTATCTATAGTCCACAGTATGGTTTCAGGTGGACTTTCAACAGCAATGTTAACAAATGTCTGAGGATAAAGGTACATGGTGCTGTTGTGGGTTGACCCTGGCTGGACACCAGGTGCCCACCAAAGCCACTCTATCACTCCACTCCCCTCCTCAGCTGGACAAGGGAAGGAAAATATAACAAAAGGCTCGTGGGTCAAGATAAGGACAAGGAGAGATCATTCACCACTTACCATCGTGGGCAAAAGAGACTCAACTCAGGGAAATTAATTTAATTTACAGCCAATTAGAAGTCAGAGTAGGGTAAGGAGAAATAAAACCCAAATCTTAAAACACTTTTCTCCTGCCCCTCCCTTCTTCCCAGGCTCAACTTCACTCCCAAACTCTCTACCTCCTCCCCCCAGAGTGGCGCAGGGGGACAAGGAATGGGGGTTGCGGTCAGTTCATCACAGGTTGTTTCTGCTGCCCCTTCCTCCTCAGAGGGAGGACTCCTCACACTCTTCCCCTTCTCCAGCATGGGGTCCCTCCCACAGGAGACAGTCCTTCATGAACGTCTCCAATGTGAGTCCTTCCCATGGGCTACAGTTCTTCACATACTGCTCCAGCATGGGTCCCTCCCACAGGGTGCAGTCCTTCAGGAACAGACTGCTCCAGCGTAGGTCCCCCACAGGGTCACAAGTCTTGCCAGCAAACCTGCTCCAGTGTGGGCTCCTCTCTCCACGGGTCCACAGGTCCTACAAGTAGTCTGCTCCAGTGCGGGCTTCCCACGGGGTCACAGCCTTCTTCAGGCATCCACCTGCTCTAGTGTGGGCTCCTCCATGGGCTGCAGGTGGATATCTGCTCCACCGTTAACCTCCATGGGCTGCAGCGGCACAGCCTGACTCACCACAGGCTGCAAGGGATTCTCTGCTCCAGTGCCTGGAGCACCTCCTCCCCCTCCTTCTTCACTGACCTTGGTGTCTGCAGAGTTCTTGCTCTTACATATTGTCCCTCCTCTCTTCTGCTGTTGTTGCCACATTGGGGTTTTTTTCTCCCCTTCTTAAATATGTTATTCCAGAGGCACTACTACCATCACTGATGGGCTCAGCCTTGGCCAGTGGCGGGTCTATCTTGGAGACGGCTGGCATTGGCTCTGTTGGACATAGGGGAAGCTTCTAGCAGCTTCTCACAGAAGCCATCCCTGTGTTCTGCGCCCAATACCAAAACCTTGCCATGCAAACCCCACACAGGTGCACAGCATGGAATTTTGAAGGCTGGCAGCATCTGCTGATAAGTTTGACAACGATTAACGGAGAGAACAGTTTGGGACAGAATCTCAAACCAATCCTAAGATGAAGAGTGTACTAAATGTGATTAAATAAAATCGGTCTGTTGTCTATGATCTTCAACAAAAAGAATTTAAACTCCTTCTATTGAATTTGAGACCCATTTTAGAGATAAGAAATAGAGATAGCAATTTGCATTTGTCATGAAATAACTCAATGACAGAGAAAAAAAAAGTTCGTGCCTCCTGCCCTTTCTATTTTATTATTTACCTCTGACAGTATAAAGAAGGGAGGCACAAGGAAAAAAAAAAAAAAAAAAACAAAANAAAAAACAGAAAAAAACCCCAAAGCAATAAACAAAGATACCCCATTAAATAAAGCACATGAAAACATCTGGACAGAGTCCGACAAAAAGAGGCTATAAATCAGATAGAAAAGACTTACACAGAAATTGAGAGGAGAGGTATAATGTTTTTAACATGGAGAGAGACAAAAATTACAGAGAACAACCAAATCTGAAATGACATATAAATCAGTTTACAAACAGAACCATTTTCCAAGCACAATTATGGTGACAGAAGAATCACTGGAGAGCTTTAAGAAATCATTCACTGAGCACTTACATGGGATAATCTAGCAAAAGGGCCCAGGAGACCTGGTTGATCTTAAAGACCAAACTCCTCAAAGCACAAGAACAGTCCAATTCAATGTGTGGGAAGCCAAGCGGGTGTGGAAAGAAGCAGGAGGCTGAATGGGAAATTCCTGACAGTGCTCAAACACAAAAGGCAGTGAACGGAAGGTAAAAGTGGGGGTGTGCTCCCCAGGAGGAATACTGAAACTCTGCCTCAGCATGTCAGGGTGAAAACTAGAAAAGCTTGAAATTGCATGAAAATTCACAAAATGTGAAAGGCAGCAAGAAGGGCTTCTAAATGCACACTGGTAGCAAGAGGATGACTAAGGGAACTGTCGGCACAAAGCTGAATGGGGCATGGTACTAGTGGTAAAAGGAGAACACTTAGGTCCCTCAATGCGTTTTTTGCCTTGGTCTTCACTGGCAAAGACTGTTCTCAGCCTTCCTGTTCTAAGTGCCCAGAGGAAGGATCCAGGGGACTGAAAAACTACTCACAGCAGAGGAAGACTGAGTTAGGGACCATTTAAGCAAACTGGGCACGCTCAAGTCCCTGGGACCAGACAAGATGCCTCAACAGCACTGAGGGATGCAACAATGGTCGATGTCACTGTGAGGTCAGTCTTGGTCACATTGGAAAAGTCACAGTGACTGAAGGAGGCTTCTGATGACTGGAAACAGGTAAACGTCGCACCTGTCTTCAAAAAGGGCAAGAAGGAAGATTCAGCAAATTATAGACTGGTCAGCCTAACATCAGTCCTAAGGAAGGTTATGCAGCAAATCCTCCCAGAACCCATTTCCAGACACATGAATGACCAGAAGGTGATTTGGAACAGCTGGTATGGATTTACCAAGAGAAAAATCAGCCACATTGCCTTCTGTGATGAGATGAAAGGACGAATGAAGAAAAGGAGAGAACAGCTTTTGAAGGAGTCTCCATTAGTATAATTGTAAACAATGGTATGTAGCTGCATCAGGGGAAGTTCAGATGGGACATTAGGAAAAGGTTCTTCACTGAGGGGGTGGTCGGTCACTGGAACAGACTCCCCAGGTAAGTGGTCAGGACACTAAGCCTGTCAGAGTTCAGGGAACATCTGGATGATGCTCTTAGTCATGTGGTTTAGTTTTAGATAGTCCTGTGAGGAGCAGGGAGTTGGACTCGATGGTCCTTATAGGTCCTTTCCAATTCAAGAAATTCTATGATTCCATTATTTATAGACAGCTGGAACCAGATGGGTGTACTGCAAAGCACATGGAAAACTGTCTGGACCACTGGACTCAAAGGCTAGTAGTCAGCAGCACAACAACCCAATGGCAGCCAGTTACTAACAATGATCCTCAGAGGTTCTTTGCTGGACTTGCTGCATTTTGTCAATGTTTTTCTTGTACTGGGGACATGAGAACTGGACACAGTAAGCAGACGTGATCCCACAAGTGCTGAGTATAGGGAAATAATCCCATCCCTTGACCTGCTATCTATGCTTTTGCCAACACAGTCCAGTATATGATTAGCTTTCACCACTGCAAGAACCATCCTGATAGGGGCATGACGTGCAAAGAAGCTGGGAGAGCTGGGTATGTTCGGGTATGTTCAGCTCAAGAAGAGCTGAATATTTGGTCCTCAGCTCCGAACCTAAAAACTCTACAAGCAGCTGTGAAAACTCACCATCTATTAAGTGAGCATAAAGGACAAACTGAAGCATGGAGACATTACAAGCCAAAAACCACGGTGCTTTTAATTACTCATTTCCAAAGGTACACAGAATTCTGTAGTAGAGCCAGGAATAAACCCCGAAACAATCAACCCCCTTTTTCATAAACACATGACCCAAAAATGTGTTTTAGCACAATGGCCCTATAATTCTGCAGTTTGTCTGTATTGAAGGACTCCTGGCAACCCCCTCACCCAGAATAATTTAAACAAGACTTGAATGGAGAGTTCAAGCTTTAAGTTTTAGACCATTTTAACTACTCACCATTACACACATGCTATAAAAGATGCAGCTGCATCTAATGTCCCACAATCACTTCTGGGCTACTGAACAATAAATGGCATAGTAGGCCAAGTGGGAGATGAGTGTTGGCAACATAAGGGTTAATAGGAGGCACATTTATAACACAGCTGATCATAGAATCATAGAATCGACTAGGTTAGAATGGACCTTTAAGATCATTGAGTCCAACCATCAACCTAACAGTGACAAAAACCATCACTAAACCGTATCACTAAGCACCACCATGTGGCATACTGTGATGTTGGCATACTGCGTGATGATAACAAACCACACAGTAAGAGAGAGAGGACATCACAGTACCACACAAAGTTACCTGATATAATTCAAATTCAGAAAGAAGGACACCCTAAAACTACCTGATATTTATCCTGCATTTTGTGGCCCTCTCAAGCTAAGACCCAAAACAAGACACACATGTGAATGCAGCCACTGGCTCCGTAGGCAGAGCCCCTAAGGCCAAGCACGCCCAAGTTGCCCAGCAGCGTGGTACAGCCACATGGCACAGTCCCAGCATCTGGAATGACTGCTCACTGTGCAGCTGAATCAGAGCTCTCCACACTTTCAGGCACTGTTGCACTCACCGACATAGAGCACCAAGAACATAACCTAGATGCACAAAATTGTTGCCTATGAATGGCATTAGACAGTTTTTGCATCACCTTGGTAAGACACAACTTCAAACAACCAACCTCTTGCATTATGCCACTTACTTTGGGCACTCATCCTGCTGACAGCTGTCAGTCTTTTCTCAGCATCCTTTTAAACACACAGCATCAAAATCCTGCGCTTACTGTCTCATTCTCTTTCCATAATAAAAAACCTACAGTTTCCCTTAAAAAACTGCAGTGGACACTTCATTGCTGGACCAGTGTGTCTCCCTATCTACATCAGATGAATAATGGGAAGTTTTGGGACAGAAAAACCTCATCAAGTGAGAATTAAGCTGTTTAAATAAAACAGATGGAAGATGCACACGCAAAAACACCGAAGCAAAGGCCGCAGCTTGAATTGTTGTTGTAATCCTTTGCCACATGCCTACAGAAAGCTCGACAACAGCAAAGCTGTCAACATGCTATCATACCACCCATTCTGCTGACCAATCTTTGTTTTTCTGTACTCCCCCAGTTATCTCTGTCCATCTGTTGTCTCCTGTCTCATCCTTAGCTTGCGAGCTCTTTGGGGCAGGGAACATTTTTTGCCCTGCATTTGAACCAGGATTGTGTAGGTGCTACCACAACAGGCAGGGATAATAATAACAACAATAATTAGGTTCTATCTTACTATCTCCTTGGGTTGGAATGTTTCCCTCCTGACTTCACAGCAGTGTTCATAAACAATTATTACTTGGTGCAATATGGGACCTCATAAACAAACAATTACATCCCAACCTGCCTTTGACCACTTCACCAGTCATCCCTTGAGGCCTGAATCTGCTGAGCTCTCCATATGCTCCAAATGGTGAGTGTGTGTGAACCCAGCTCCAGAAGAAGATACCAACCTTGCAGTGCAGCAGGACTAACGCCCTGCATATAACCCTTAGATTTTCCTTGGACAGAACAAGCTTCCTACACACAAACTGTTGCCTCCTACTTTTGTGTGTCAACCCTGACTCACTTCTAGTACCAAGAAGAAGAGGATAATATCTTCATCCTCCACTCACTCTGAAGAAAGGCAAAAGCCTGCAGTTACAAGTTTATGTAAGAAGGCAGAAATGGTTATAGTACAAACTGTGCACACACATAGTAGCCAAGCCCAACATTGTCCAAGTTCAACAAGCGTATATTCCTGGATGTTCTATTAAACTAAAAAGAAGAAATTTCGTTCTTCTTTGAGAAGGTTTGTTAGGGCAACTGGCTCTCTTCACTGGAGATGCTCAGAAATTCACTTCTAGGCCCGACTGGCTCCAGACAGGCTATTCATGTAAATCTAAGATTCAGGAAAAGATAGAAGTAACACAGCACACAGTATGCCTTGGATTACTTTCTTGTAGGCACTGAAAGGTTTTGCTGAACCCTCAGGGAAGAAGAGCCCCGTTCCCCGAGTAACATCCTCCTCTCCAGAAGTGCCATAAGCCCCTTTCACAATTACTGAAGTATATTTTTTTATTCAATCAGGCATTAGGCTTCCTTTTCTCAAATTCACAGGGTGCTAACACATCTCCTTGCAACGCCTAATCCACACTACTCTGCTTTAGGGAACTAGAAGAAAACATGTTGCAGAGAGAAAAATCCTTTGCCCTTGTCCACTACATTTGATGGAAGAGCACAGAAAAATCATCTTGTAGTAACTGTGACACACCATACAAACCTGCAGTGGTTTTTAACAGGTGAAAGCAGAGGTGTAATTCGTCTTTTCCATCTCCAAATGATTTTTCCAAATCTTCCCAGTGTAAATTAATCATTAACCAGGATAGGACTCTCAAATAACTTCTATTTCCTAGTTACGAGGATGCAGAAAGCTGGTCTGGCCCTCTGCTTGTTTGTTATCTGCAGAAATAGAAAGGCTTACAGTGCTGGACGCTAATGTGACACTGCCGAATGCACAAGCTCCCTCAGGCCTTTTTGGGACATGCACTGTAAAACTGAATCATGCCAGGGGCATGGAAGGTGCTGCAGGGGCATTTGCAGAGGGAGTGTTTTGCCCTGGCCCTGCCTCCCCATGCTCCCATCACAACAGCCAGTGAGTGAAGAAGCCTGCCTTTCAGGGAGTGCAAGAGTTGTTGGGAGCTGACATCAGGAGTTCAGGCAGCCCATTCCCCTTTTGAACCGGACAAAACTATGATAAAACAACCTAGACAAAATTCAGTGTCTCTCTGTCTCATTTGCTCTTAAAACTTCCTGTGATGAGGGCACTACAACCTCTCCAGGAAGCTGTTTTCACGCTTAACTATCCAAAAACTCCTAAAGCTTTTCCTAGCACCTATCTCCACATCTTCCTTGCTACAAATTAAGCTGATTACTTCCTGTCCTATCCCCAGTGGACACAGAGAACAATTAATCATTGCCTTCTTAAAACAAGGTTTTAAATACTGGAAGACTTATGTGCCTCGTCAATCTTCTCTCTAGACTAAACCAACCCAGTTCTTGGAGCCTCCCCTCATAGGTGGCACTCACCACTCTGGCTGCCCTTTCCTCATCTCCTTCCAACATTTCTGGTTTTGCTGCTCACACTGGACACAGTGCTCTGCTGTGGCTTCAGCAGCAGCTGCTGGAGTAGAAAAACTACTGCCTGTGTGCTACACGTGACATTCCTGTTAAATATACCCTAAAATGAGATTTGCTTTTTTGCAATGTCACCACACTGTTGACTCACATTCAGTCTCTGACTCACTGTAGTGCCTCCCAGATCCTTTTCTGCCGTTCTGTTGCCTGGCTTGTTATCCCCCATTTTACATGTAGACATTTGATTTCACCTTCTCAAGTGCAGTACTTTTCATTTGTCATTTATAAATTTCTTCTTATCAAATTCAGACCATTTTCCAGTTTAATAGGTATACAATCTATGTTGTGCCAAGAATGCAGATCAACTTCCTGCCTCATGTTACACATCAGCAACAAAGGAGAGCGTGGAAGTAAGGACTGTTGTGTTCAGGCAAACTTCTTAAAAGAGTTACTGTCTTATCAAAAGCCTATCAATTTGTTACTCCCTTTTCACTCTGCATTTCTACCTGATACACTGTAGTCTTAGTAAACAAACAGTAGCTCACTCTAGCCTCATAAAATACATTTATTCAATGAAATTACAATCCACTGCCAAAAAGGCACTGCAACATCCCAGGTACCATGTCACTCTATGACCAGGCTAGTACCAAACAGAGCCGCTAGCAACTCGTTAACTAGGTCATACCAACCAGCAAGGAAAACAAGGGACACATTTAAAAAACTAATTATATTGAGCTAAATCTTTAAGGCCCGGCTCAACAAAATTATGCCTTTTGGTCCACTGTTGTTAGATTCACCCTCAACATATATTTGATTATTGACATATAAAATTACATCAAGGCTCAATTTGTTTCCTTCTTTTTAGCCTTTAACATTTGATTCCCAGATATGTAGCAGGTATTTTAGATGCATATACCTGAAATTATATTGTATCATACCCTCTTTTCAAAGTGCTGCGTGAGCTGACCAGACAAGCCAGCAGATTTTGATTCCACGACTTCAATGCAATATCAGGAGTACGCAGTCCCTGAGAAGGCTGGCCTTAGTCCCATCACAAGATTCCTGCATTCCCCATCTCTGTCCCCCCAAAAATTCAAAACTATCACTAATTTAAAATTTCTGTTCTTCACGGTCTACAAAAAGATTGCAGCGTGTAACTGGCCATAGTAACAGAACAATTAAAGAAACTGGAATTTCTCTCTCCCACAAATTAAGAAGGATGTTAAGGTACTTTAATGCATCCAGAGGAGGACAACGAAGCTGGTGAAAGATCTGGAAGGAATGTTCTATGAGGATGAGCTAAGGACTTTGGGCTTGTCTAGTTTGGAGAAAAGGAGGCTAAGAGGTGACTTCATTGCTCTCCTACCGCTTCCTGAGATGGGGAAGCGGAGAGGGAGGTGCTGACCTCCCTGCTATTCAGTGACAGGATGTTTAAGAACAGTTCAAAGATGCATCAGGAGAGGTTCAGAAACACTTCTCTACAGAGAGGGTGGCCAAACACTGGAACAGGCTTCCCAGAGGGGTGGCCAATGCCCCATGCCTGTCAGAGGCGTTTGCACACCACCATTAATAATGTCCTTTAACTTTTGGTCTGTCCTGAAGTGGTCAAGTAGTTGGACTAGATGATCACTGTAGATTCCTTCCAACTAGAACTATTCTATTCTATTCTTACATACATGAAGCCTTCCTTTCGAGGAACTCACAATGCTTTACAAATTATAATTTCGAATTTTCAGTGGATGGAGAAAGCGATGACTAGTATGAAAAACTGGTTTGACACATTCTGGCAAAGAACTCCAGAGTTCTGCTTCTTAAGTTAATACTTATGGACCATCCTGCCTGCTCTGCTGACACTCCATACCATACCACTGTAGTGATTGTCATGGATCAGTACATGCTGAGGGACACCTGGCTGAAAAGTAGCTTCGCAGAAAAGGACCTGGGAGTCATGATGGACACCAAGTTGAACATCAGCCAGCAACGTGCCCTTGCACATAAGAAGGCTACTGGTATCCTGGGCTGCATTAGCAGTGTTGCCAGCAAGTTGAGGAAGGGGATCCTTCCCCTCTACTCAGCACTGGTGAGGCCAAACCTGGAGTACTGTGTGCAGTTCTGAGCCCTCCAGTACAACAACAGAGATGTGCATAACAAGGAGAGTCCAACAAAGGGCCATGAGGAGGATTAAGAGCATCTGTCATATGAGGAAAGGCTGGGAGAGCTGGGATTGTTTAGCCTGGAGAAGAAGAGACTCAGGGGGGCAAACTTATCAGTGTACATAAATGCCTAAACGGAGGGTGCAAAGATGACAGAACTGGACCCTTTTCAGTGGTGCCTAGTGACAGGACCAGAGGCAAAGGGTACCAACTGAAACAGAGGAGGTCCTGTCTGAACATCAGGAAATGCTTTTTTTTTATTGTGAGGGTGACCAAGCTCTGGCACAGGTTGCCCAGAGAAGTTGTGGAGTCTCCCTCCTTGAAGATATTCAAAAGCCGACTGGATGTGGTCATCTTTTCTAGGTGGCCCTGCTTGAGCAGGGGGTTGGATCAGATGACCTCCAAAGATCCCTTCCAACCTCAACCATTCTGTGATTCTGTGGGTTTCACCAGCCGTCAACAGGTGAAAAGTCTTCCTGGAAAATAGTTGCTCCATGGCTTAATCTGTTCCTTTTCAAATGTATCCTGATGCTACAGCAGATCCTTCCGTAGTCTGATATTGCAGATGACACAGAAAGGAATTTAGCAGCCAGGACAGGTTCCTTCTCAGGACAATGCTGCTGCCATTTTGCTTATTGCATGAACTGACCAAGATCTTTGCAACATCACTTTAATTCAGACTTATGCAATGCTTAGAAAGGTCAGACAGGTTATTCCCTCCTTTCCATTATTTCCCAGAACTAGAGAAGACAGAAAGCACAGTGGTCAGAATAATTCAAATCAAACTGTTTATTGCCGTAACAATATATTGCTCATATCAGCAGAGGGGTTTATTCCAGATAAGATCTCGGACTAAAGCAAGGACTCTTATCTTCCCTATGCATCCCTAACATCTAGAAGCACAAAAGGAGGGCAGCACAGCCTCCCACTGGCTCTTCCAGTCTAATGAACAGAAGAGAGTTCAACCAAGCAAGGGAGAGAGATATCACAATCTTGTCTCACCTTCCAGCGCTCTGAGGACCCCAAGAGAAAATGTTAAATGTGCACATCACAATCTTATACCCATGTTCAGTGACTGACTTATCCACGTGCGGTAAATGAGGGTCAGTTGAACTACTAGGTATCTGCAAGCAACAAGAGCAAGTACACCATTATGACTGGTGCCTTAACTTGCATCACAGCTTAATTAATTTATAGATACAACAGTAACTACAAGAGTGGAAAAAGCAGGAGAGTGCCAAACTGAACAGAAAGTCTCTTGAACACTAACATGCCTTGAAAAAAACCTCTCTTCCATTCTGTTTTTTAATAAAAATGAAGTATTTTGTTATTTATATTTTGTAAGAAAATACAGTTGGCTACCCGATAATTCCTTAGCACACATCAGTTGAAAACTGTGCAGCTCCAGAGGAACAAGATTCCCCCTTAAGATGAGTGAAGGACTCCAAACCTAAGGTGAACAGGTTTTTCTCCAGCCCCTTCCTTGCTTCCCTCCACGACTGGTCATGAAGATAGCTGACAGGTCCTTCCACACATTCCTCACCAGATCCCGTTCCTCCACACTCCATTTATTTTCTGCAGTTTAAGCAGATTCCTTTTTCCCCTGAAATCAATGTTTAATTAACACATTATTGGAAAAAAAAAAAATGGGCTGCAACAGCAGACTGAAACGAAGCCAGCACCTCCCTGCTCTGCAGATGCAGCCAGTCCCATCAGACAGTTACCCCGCTGGAGAGTTCTTCCTCTCCTCATCCTCCTTCAGCTGCCAGCAAACATCCTCCTCTTGCTTAGTTACCTTCCTTTCCATCCCATGGGACTCTTCCCCTCCTTAGAAGTGGTCTACAACAGCAGGCAAGACAGACAGTAGAGGAAGAAGGGGCGCAAGTGCTCTCTGGGTAGTCTCACAGTATGACCAATGCCTCACCTTTAACCCTGCCATCCCCACGGGAGCAGCACACTGATTCCCCTGATGACACCCCCCCATCAGCACAGCAACAGGATCAGCAGTGCAGTGGAAACAGGACAGTATGCTTTGCCATGAGCAGAGGATGCTCCCAGGGTCAAGCTCACAAAGATTCTGGGACTACGTGCAGCTATATGTACCCAAAGACAGCGGAGAAGCTATCGGCAGCTTCAAAAGGTTTACATCATACCTCCCCCCATCATCATCAATTATTATTCTATCCCATTCCTTGGCTCTTATCCGGCTGCTGGGAGGTACTTGGATGCAGGGGATGCTGCAGCACCGTCAAGGGCATTATGAGGCAGGTCTAGGCCTTGGGCGCTGTCCCTGCTAAACACACAGGCACCCTCACTAGAGGGTTGGTGCAGCAGGCAAGAGACAACAAAGTCCATGAACTCCTGGTCTGGGATGCCCTAGTTATGAAGGCATGCATCAGGATCTTTGAAAGAGCCTACTATCCCAGCACTGTCATTCCCAGGATCCAAAGCTACTAGTGTTAATTAGTTCCCGTGATGTGATGGATGACAAGCAGCAGGGCCAGGAATGACACAAGCAGATTGTGTTCAAAAAAAGCTGTCCCTCACCATCAAGGGCAGAGGAAAGGAATTCGGAAAGGACAGGAGCTGAGCACACCGCTGAGACACGACAGCTATGCTGACAGAGCCCCCCTCATCCCTGACATCCCCTTACCAACACTCTGGCTCATTCCTGCTGCCAGCAGACAAAAAACAGGCAGGGGAGCGTGCCTGGGAAAGAATTCAGGCACAGGGCTGTGAGAGAAAAGGGGAAAGCTCTAAGAGACATAGGGAAGCAAGGCAGATGAAGGGCTAGTCCACTCTGTAGCAAGGGGCTACATTTCAGACAGAGTTGAACTTGTGATGGCTGTGGACGCACCTCCACCACTCTCTGCAAAGCCACATAGTGATGCCTGCAGCAGCTCAGAGCCCCGAGAGGCTGCAGGCTTTAGCCCAGACAGAGGACTCTGCCAAGCTGGCTGCACAGTGTACAGTTCCCAACAGCTGTCCACAGTGCTCAGCAAGTGCCTTTTGCTGTGAACGGCATCAAGAGAAATCATATCCCCACCTTCCATTAAGGAAGAATGCAGGATCTTCCAACACCACTGGCATATTTCCACTAGGAGTATTACTGCTCAGCTTTTCAGCCACTATAGGGATACCACACTTCATCATTACTAGACCTGAGAAAAACCGTACTTGGGCTAGCCCAACCCAAAGTCATGACTTTTCCATGCCAAAAAAAAAAAAAATAAATGCCATCCACTGCCCACAACAAGGAAAAAGGCAGAACAAACTTCTCCCGTGCTGCCTTTCTACAAACATGTCTTGGTCTGGCTGCTTGGATTGGCAGCGAGAGGTCAAAACATCGTTTTTGATTCTCAGAGTCCTTTACACACAAGAATTGCCTTTGTCTATACCCATGTGAGGAGAAACCAAAGAAAAGAAAGAGCAAATGACTTGACCCAAGATTATGTAGTGTGCTGGTTTCAAGAAGCTACCAATCCCTCTAGTATCTTGGTTTCCGAAATGCAAAATATCTTCCTCACCACTTGCTGTATGATTTAAAAGCCAACTCCGCTAGACTGACAGACTCTGCTATTAACTAGAAGAGGGGGATGAGGGGGAGAAGAGAGCTGACAAAAATTTCCAAAGCTTAACCAAAATTTGAGTAATTTCTGGCTCCAGCTGCATTGGCAATAGTCCCAAAATAAAGCCTGTCTCCTCTTCATGCTGGTGGGACCAGGGGCTGGTAAAGTTAGAAGCATTTTGTTTTTAAATTAAACATCATGTCTCTTGAATTATCAGAGGCTATCTCTTATCCTGGCTTTTGGTCATCACAAAGCTTCTGGATCCTTCAGTTTGTTCTTGGCCAGATCATTATGCGTCCTTATCCTTGATACAGCTTATCACAGCTCAGACAGTATCCAGGCATCCACCTGCACATCCCCAGAACACAGAGCTGAGGAGAGGGCAAAGGAAAACAGATCAAGGAGAAAAAATACACACCGCTTCTCAAGACAGGTAAACTCAAGAGCCCCGAAGGAGGCTGCAGAAAACAAAACCAAGAAGTTCAGTAGATCCACCACTGCTGCTACAACAACAAAGGGACTAAATTCTCCCTTCCCAGGAATATACCAGACAAGAGCCAGAAGATCTTGTGCAGGTTGAAGGTGTCCTCTAGGTTGAGGGTTTAAATCCAATCCTAACATAAAAAGAGTAAGAGTTGCCTGCACCTGATAGCTTGGCAACTTGCTTGAATAGGGAGAAAAATGAGGAAGGGAGGAGGCATACTTACTTCCTTTTTGCACAGGGACTTAGGTCTTAAAATCCACCATCATCACTACCACAAATTACTCCTGGTACCACCTCTCACCCTCCAAATGCTCTGCAGGAACTGAGTTCCGTTTTACTTCAAGGGTGAGGGTCAAGAGTGAGTTCCAGTGCTACGTGAAGTTCACTCTGCGCCATTGGCTGTGCAAGCTTGAGGAAGGACAAAGCACCACAGTCAGGGACTGCTGAGCTACAAAACTCACATTGCAATCATTTAAGTTTACCTATAATAACGCTTTCTTCCAACCTTTCCTATTCCTGATGACAAACAATTCATAAACAGAGGCTCACTCTGCCATGAGAACACACTAGTACCTTAATCACTGGGGAACCAGAAAACTAGGATCCACCTTCACCCTGCAGGGTACCAGGAAGGCAGTGTCTAGGGGGGAGCAGGCACACGGGCCCTGCAGCGCCTTCTGCATCATCTTCGACAGCAGCCATGGCTGGCCTACAAACACAGGAGCTGCAGCACAACAACCACTTCTGAAGTGACTGGGGTAAAGGGGAGAGCAGGGAGAGATCAAAAAGTAATTACTGGTGAAACTGGGCAGCTGAGGCAAGATTGTCTCTGGCAAGCACAAAACAGGGGAGCAGGGGAAACTGGTATCTCTCTAGATATCACCGACACCAACTGCGCGAGGCACTCGACACACCTCTGCCCCATCTTCCTGGCTGTAGTTTTACTGTTGCACCTCAAGGTCAGAGAGAAAGGAGAAAAGCAGAAGGAAAACATCAATAGCCCTGGACAGATCTATTTATTCAGCTTTTGCAATTGCTCCATGAAGTGGAAAGATCCAGAAACATGGAGACCTCGGAGCAGGCGCAGCCACACACAGGAGATGAGAAGCAGCAGCTGGTGGAACCGCAAGAGCGCCTTCCTCCCTCAGCTCCCCTCCACCTGGTGTGAGCAGCCCGTGACCAAGCAAGGAGGTCCTTCGCATCCAGAGGAGGGTGCTGAGCAGGTCTGCAAGCCTTGGAGGGGGTCCTGGCCTGCTCGAAACCCATGAAAAGCCTCCCTCTCACTGCCTTGGCTCCCCCACCCCTGCACACCAGCCACCCGCAGCGGCTTGCCAGGCCCTTCCCCATGTTCTAGGTGGGGGAAAGAAAGAAGGGAGGGATGGAGGAAGAGACTCTCATCTTCCTTTGCTCTCCCCCTCCCCAGCCTTTTCCCTGCTCTACTCAGACCTGAAAAGCTGTGGCTCTCCTGCACATCCAACAACAGAAACACAGGGAGCTTTTTTCCCCTCTCTCTCAATTCACCACCCTCCAGCAGGGACTGCATGGAAATGGCGATATTCCTGTATCGTCTGGATCAACAGCACAGATCAGCTCAAAGAGGGCAAGGGAGGTTGGCACGGGAGGATGAGGCGGGAAGGCTTTGTTTGGTCCTGGCTCCAGTGCAGCCCATCCCCTCTGTCCATCGCAATGCCCTCCAGCTCGGACATGCAAGGAAGCGTTGGGAAGGGAGGGGGCCTGGGGTGCTTATGAATTTTGTTTCCCCCATCAAGGGGACGGCTCGCTCCCCCAAGCACGCCTGGCTCTGCCAGAGCTCCCTGGAGTAACCTTTATTCCAGTGTGTCGCAAGCATGTATTTCACGGATGGTTACACTGAATCATTATCACCAGACGTTCATTTGACCAAAATAATGTTATTAGCATCGTCAGGTCCATTCCCCCCTTCCCCAATTCCTCCCTCCCCAGTACACATACGCTCCCTCCAACCCCCAGGCCCCCGCCATCCACATAGGGCACACCCCTCCCCGACACAAAATCTCATGATGTGTGACACAATGTCCAGGAAAAGAGAGCGGCGAGA
>VYZM01002710.1:208823-221079 GCA_013398915.1 Dromas ardeola
GCCCCGCACACGCCGCCGCCGCCCCCTGCCGCCGCGCCCGCCCGGCCCGGCCCCGCCCGGCCCCGGCTTTTAAAGAGACCGCGGGCCCGCGCCCACCGACACGATCCGCCCGGCCTCGGCAGCGGACAAGGGGCAGCAACGCTCCGCCGGGCTTCTCCCGGGAAGAGGTTGGAGGTTTTTCCTCTGCCTCCGGCCCCTTCGGCGTCTCGGTCCCGGAGCGCTGCCTCAGCGTGCCGGCGCGGCAAGGCGGTATTTTTGCCCCTCTGGTCCCAGCAAAGGGAGGGGGGAGATACAGCTTATTTTTTTACCTTCTAGAGTTTGCCAACACTGCCCAAGCAAGCAGGGACCTGCCACCTGAGCAGGCGGTAACGCCTTCCTCCGACGATCACCTCCGTGATCGCCCTGAAACCCTTAAAGTTCACAAAGATTTTCTTCTTCTAGCTCAGAGTTTGACCCAAACCTACTGGTTATTTCAAGTTAATTTGCACACTGCCCGTTTCATTTAAACCAGCCACTAAGTTTCCTTGTTGCCTTGCACAAATCTCTCAAAACTTTTTATCCACTCATTTCCTCACTCATAAAAGTAGAGACAATGGCACTGACGAACACCATCGACTGTGCTGGGGTCAGCATTTCCTTCAGAGTGTATATCACAAATACTGCTATTTATCATTTTATCATCATTAGCACAGTTAACATAATTCAGAGTACCTTCTGTGGGGAAGGTTACCTTCTATGTAAAGTTTTTTAATGTGTTATCACGCTGAAAATTCACCTCAACGAAGACTAGCAGGTAGAAACATTACGCACATGAAGTGCGCAATAAACCAAAAGTGAGAAATCAAACCTTCTGGCTCCTCTCTCCAGACCCTATGATCTTGTAAAATTTGTGTACAATGCTCATACTGCAATGCCAGACACCTAGAAATGCATTTGCCCTAGGGATAGACTGGAAAGCTATTTGCCTTTCCTTCCCGTTCTGATCATGTATTCAAAGGTTTTTGTCTTTTTCTACGTTTTGCATAGCAGACAGCCTACTCACAGCGCTCAATAAATAATAAATAATAAATAATAATTATTTTATACAGTATGTATTGATCACTTTTCCCACTATCGAAATGCAGCTGTGTCTGAGGTGGATAACAGCCACACAGAAACACTAAATAATAGTTTCAAGTAGTATTAGGAGCCCCCTGGGAAGTTTCTCTGGAAAACACAGTCCTTCACATCCCCTAACAAATTCAGATACATGCACAGAGAGGATAACGGAGACCTATTTCAACAAGGTGACAACGTTCCAGCAAAGGGGCATCTTCCTGACTCAAAATCAGCATCCCAAGAGCAAGAATTTATCCCTTCAGATGCCTGTGCAAAGGCAGGTTATTGTTAAGCTTCCTGTTTTATATGGACAACGTAACAGCAGCAAGAACTATCAATCCCTCCTCAGGGCATGGGATTAGATCTTGGTCTCAATTACTGTGAAGAAAATCAGGTATTACTTCGTTTACTTCAATAGTTAACTCCAGATTTAAAATGTGCAACTGGCAATAAAATCTGGCTTCTAGTACCTTTCTTCCCCTGCTGATAGTTCTGGCAATCTAGCATTTTGTAGCTTGCAGTTTATCAAAGTAATGATTTGATGAGGTAGTCATCTGAAACTGCACCACCTCTGGCCCTTCACTCTCCAAGGTCTTCCAAGACCATGTACGTACTTGCATCATATTTTGATCTGGCTGCCTATCACCAGAGTATCTTTCATGTAAAATCAATGACAACAGCACAGTCTCCACTTCTAGCACCGAGCTAAACTCTTCAGTTTGGCAGACAGAAAACAGAACGTACCCTGAGAGAAAAACAAACTAGCAACAGCAGCTTATAGCCAGTTTAATCAGGGTAAAGTGAGCCCAAGAAGATTTGGGGAAAACAAGTTAATTTTCATCCACACACTATTCTTTCAACTCGAAAAGAAAAAACCTAGGACCCCCACATATGAAATGTTTGTAAATCAGAAAGGGGGATAGGAGACTTCATCTAACTGAGGAGCTTCAGACCGCTGAAACACATTCAGAGTACTATGTATGAACCAAGGAAGATAACGACTACTTTGGAAAAAAATCTTACTGTGCATAACTCGGACACATAGACCTCTACTTCTGAAAAGTTGTTACAGTCAGGCACCAAAATAGCAGACATCATTTTATAAATAGGTAGAGAGTAGTGAGAAATAATAAAAGAGCAGGGAAGTTTCTGTAAGGTTGCGAGACACATCTTTGCTGGGGTGCGGAGCAAAACAGAGGCAATAGGAAAGCAGTGCAGTACAAGGAGAAGTTCTTTGTCCAGCAAACAATACTCTAATTCCTCAATAGGGGAGTGGATTTTTCTGACTAATTCCTCTAATTCGTTCTTCCACATCTCTAGCTCTAGCCCTGCAGTTGGCAAACAAGTTGTATGGAGAGGAAGGAAACAAAATCATTACTACAGCGAGGTCTGCACCAGCACCCTCTAATACTGCTCCCCTCCCCAGCATATGCCACTGGCATCATGGTGACACTTTTAAAAATGTATGACATGCTCTAGATAAAGTATTTTGTCCCCATCCATTAGATGATCAGTAGACACATCAGCCTTTTCTGGTGTCTTCGTGAAAACAACAGCCAGTTCCCTTTCCAAGGGGCCTTCTAAATTAGCAGTGGCATAGATTTATACACTTGGGCACCTGACCACTCCCTCCCAACATAAGCCCTGCGCTCTCTGCTCCCATCACCGGAGAGAAGAGGCAAAGGCAAGAATGCATAGACATAGACATGTTATTCACCTTCTTTTGCTTGCTCCCTTTCGAATAAATTTCCAAAACTTTACCAAGCTCATGTGCTTGTTTTACCTCAAAGACATAATGCTGTGACTAAACTGGGGTGATTCAGTTGGTGGAATTTTCAATAAATTGCAAAGTGGGACTGTTGATCTTCAAGGTACTTATTCTGCTCTGAGATCTGGGCTTGTTAATTCAGGGCAGTGGCTGTAGTAACCACAAGATATAGCTTTTGCTGACATCTTGCTAGAGGAGCGAGCTGGCTCACAGGAGCTACCCAACTCCCTGATGCAGTAGAAACTGCATGTGCCATTACCATCAGTTCCTGGTCCCCACCCTTCTCTGTTAAGCAGGAGTGATGGGAGAGAGGGATCAGAGCCCGGAAAAGGCTCTGGAGACAGGACAGGCAGGAGGCATCATCATGCCAAGATGTCCAAATGCTGCAACACAAGGTCTAGAAGATTCCATCTAAACTAACACAGTAAGTACAGCAGCAGGGGATGGGAAGAGAGGCTGCACTGCAATATTGTCCCATAGAGTATAATCTCCTGGGATTTTTCCTTACGTTCTCTGAATGGCATTCACCAAATCCTTGAAATCAAGCATTTGTATGGTACTGTTTAATAGAATGAGGCTCAAGGGCAATTTGCCATTGAAACAGCGGCAGAGAAGTCTGTGTAACAAGGCAAGAATGCAATTTATCTCTGTGGGTTTGGTTTTGGTTTTTTTGCCATGTTAGCACTTTCAGTGTCTTTTTGCCTAAAAGTTAATACCCAAGGTGAATTCAGAAGCTGCAGTCCAAACTGTGATCAGATCATCTTGGTTGTGCCAAATGAAGCTGATCTTATCTCACTAGTGACCTTATCCTACTCAAGAGAGCAAAACTCATTACAATAATATGAAATAACAGAGATGGGGAAGAGTAATCATGACAGCACCTGGACAAAACTCCCTTTACCATAATTTCAGAGGATTACTTCTAAGCCCTTCTCCTGTAAATGTCATTTTTCGTTTCAGCAATAGGTTCAACCTCCAAAGTTATTCTGGCCACTCGCAGGACATATCTATTTATTCTCGATTCACAGACCTTTTCCTCCTCCTTTCATGTTCCATTGTATTTATTTAATAACTACAGAGAAATTCTACAGTGTATACAGGAAGCAAATTTCTGAGTACTGCTTTGTTTAGATGAGTGTACAGGGGACAGAAACTATACAGACACACATTTGAGTGTGTGGCGATGTATGAATGGGAGAGCACGTGACCAAAAACCCGATGTGTGTACCCAGGAGTGTAAGGATGAACCCATTCAGAGGAGAGGGTTCCTTGTAGGAGTGCATAAGAGGGCTTAAGTAAGAGTGGTGCGTGTTCAAATGCTGCAGGAGCACATTCAGGGCAAGGCATGTAGGGAAAAGGAGTATGTTTTATTAGATCAACTAATATATTTGGGGAAAAAAATCTGCAAGCCATTCTCCAAGTCTCATACAGTATTTTCCACTATCTTTATGAGAGGGTGTCTTGTATGTGTAGTTATACTTAGCAATACATAAGCATAACAGCAACAGATGAGACAGAGGTGTGTGCACACCTGAGTGAGCAAGGGAGGAAAAAGAAAAAAAAAAAGAAAAAAAAAGAGCTGTACATTCTGTCATCCAGCAATATAAAATTTGATGGTTGCCACTTTGGCTTTATGACCACCACTGCTAGGTATTAGACACGTCTACACCTCATTCTAAGACAGACACTCTAAGACAGAAAAACATCCATTACCATCTCTCATTGCCAACAATCCCGCTGTGATCCTGACTCAGTGCTGGCCCAAAAGGAAGAGAAACACTTCTAGAGGCAGCAGGTAGCGTCCAGTGAAATGGTCAAAGCCACAGTTCAGAGCTCATACGAAAACCTTCCAACAAGCATATCCACCAATTCTGAACTCCATCCTTTCTTCTTGAGTCTTCTAACTCCATGGGATCACTCCAGTTTCTGAGATGTCATTTGCTGAGTAACACTCAGCAAATCCTTATTGCTTATTACCTCCTCCACTTGAACTCTGCTTCCTCTTCTTGTTTCTGAATCCTGAAAGAACCATGCAAATGAACCCATGACATCACAGTGTGCTTCCCTGGCAACAAATACCATGTCATACCTGCTTGTCCATCAGCAGGGTTGGGTAAGAATAAGAATTGATGAGTACTAAAAGAGGAAGTGTATGGAAAGACCTGCAATCAGAAAAGCTAGGTTTAACATGAGTGAAAGATAAACCTCTCTTTAATAAAGTACTCAGCCAATGCATCCACAAGAGCTACTCCTTGAAGAGCTACAGCAACTTCTCAAGTAAGATTAAATATTATTTCCACTTTGCCCTTGATCCTTTCAGCGGCCCTGAAGTACAGACATCTTGATTGCTCAAGACCAGTGGTACAAGACAGGGACATTTCCTGCTGTAACCACTAGATAACACTCCTAACAATGTAGGAAACACAGACAGTTTGTGGTTTTGTATCTAGTCTTGTGTTCATTCTTCAGCAGTCTTGCATCAAACACTTACCTGTAGCTGGCCGCTTATCCACACAAGACAGAAACCCTCCCTCAGCCAACAACAGCAGGTGGAATAAGGACATCAGTGCAGAACAATGGCATCAGCAGAGGACAAGACAGGCTGTCCTCTCTTTCTCTCAGAAAGCAGCCCCCTCACACCCACTACAGCACCCACCTCATGGCTAAGCTCGGATCTGCTCCACAGTCACTGAAGTGTAGGTTTCCCAAGCATAGTTTCTTTAACCCCATGAGCTCCTGAAAGATGCTTGCAGGCATCTTTTTGTAAGTAACTTATCAGTTGGAACCTCTCACGATAAGGAAGAACTGCTGCAGCCAATGCCCTTCTAAGGTTGGGCTATCTTATTTTAAAACCTTATACATTATTTTGGACAAACATGATAAAATGAAACAATCTGTTATTTTCTCTACTCACATGCCAGACAAACACAGTGCAATCCAAGTTTGTTCTGTCCACGTGAGGAAGTACTTCTCACTCACAATCAGATGACAATAAACGTCTTTGTCTTGCATGAGTCAATAACACGAAGATATTAGGTGAAATGAGGAAGCCCAAACAGGGCCCCAATAAAACTGGGACAAGGGGGAAAAATTCTCTCCCTGTTGCTATAAAACATGGCGGGGTGGGAATTTTCTAGCATAAGCAAAATCCTCCCAGGGGCCAAAAAGAGCAAAACATATCTCCTTTCCACTTAGTGAACGCTATTTTTGACAAAAGCCTTTTAGCCTGTGTTTAATGATAGGTGCGGTGTATCTCCAGGGCAAGCTTAAAGCATTGCTTTTGACCTTTAAAGCACTATATGCTCCTTTTTCAAAGTTAATAGGCATTATATATCCACACTATTTAAGTACTTTCCGAAAATCCTACTGGGTACCTATCTTGGTAAATCCAACCCTAACTGAGTTTTGAAAACCCAGCCCTAACTGGCTTGGGTCTCAACACCTGTTTTCTCAAAGGAGGTTAAGCCAATACTGACTCCCAACCTCACAAGTATGACCATAACGAACTAGCAGGCAGGGCTCTGCCCTCCTACGTGCCTCCCCTCCAGACCCAGTGAAAGGCTCCGACTGAGGCTGTGAGACTGGCAGCAGGCCTATTTTGTCCAGTTACAGATTCCGCACCCACCACTGTGTATCAAGGCATATTCTTGCATTTCCTGAGCTCAGTCTAGGCTTCAAGACAGCCAAGTTGGAAAGCTAGACAAATGCATGTATTCAAAAAAGGGACAGCAAAAAAATGGAAAGCAGTTCCCCTTCTATAGCCTGGCCCCTGTGTCCCAGAGCAAATACAAAGCTTGCTTTAGGGCGCCATATAAATTGGTATTATAAATTCAGATGGTGCACCAGGGAGTGCCTCATTCTGTATGATTGGAGTCATTCTCAGGAGCAGTTCAGGCACTCAGCCTGCCACATGCGACTGCTGCCCCAAGGGCTGCCATTACAGATGCATTATTACAAAGTGCTGCAATAAAGCATGAACTAAAACAACTTCATTGAAATGAAGATTAATACGGAACATGTGTTCACCTCCGTACACTCAGAAGGAACAGTCCAGCAAACACAAGCACCACAGTGCTGGGGCTGATGGGCTAGGGGAGCAACGCAACTGGCCAACCGCCGCTATTGCTGAAGGCAAACAATACATTTCCATAGCATCTTTTAAGTGTCCATGGATGGATTTAATGCAGCAGCTGTGAAGCAGAGAGTGAGGCAAGCAAAACATGTGGAGTGCTGAAACATGCAGAAAAGTGAGCTGTATTTGAGGCAGAGAACAGAGAGATGCTTCAAACCTACAGAAGCAATACCACTAGCTGCAGAATGATCCATGCCTTTAGTTATCACAGACTTCAATGGATATTAATGGATATTCTCAGCACTACAAAGTGTCGTATCCACATGAGAGTTACAGGGGAGAAAGATCAGATAAGGTGATAGTTCATCCATTCCCCTCACAATCATAACAGGATTATTCCCCACGATCTATTTGTTGGTGCCATTGCTGCCTCACTTAAACTCTCCCATGCAATACAACACTTACTACCTCCCCCATCTGATGCCCTTTCAAAGCCTCATAAATTTCACCATTGGCATAAACTGAAGGCCATTACATCTATGTATTTCCTTGCTCAAATTAAACTCATGATACCCTGTTATGGTTTGACGGCCGAACTTTCATGCTTCCTTTTCCTGCTGTGGGTATTTCATTCTTCCTTTCCTTGAAATCAGTGTACGGCTCCTATCAAAAACTGGCTATGACTACTGACTACAGGTCTGAGCGGATTTCTTCCTTCATTCTATCAACCAATTCAGACCTGAACTTATAGTAGTAAGCATAAAGGCATCCAAGATAGACACAATCCATCACATCCAGAATAAATAAATGACTCGGTCAATCCTAGAAGCACTCCTAGATACCTTTGAAGTCTTCAAGACATGGCCCTGTGTGAAGGCGGTGAGAGGGGGCACATCAGGTCCTCCTACTAAGAAAAACAACAACAACAAAAAAAAAAACAGTGGGGGAGGGGAAATGGCATTTCATGACAGAAAACAAAAGGCTGGAGTTGTAATATAGCAACCAAAGTAACAGATTCATGATTAATCTCCATGATGGTATTTGGCACTTTAAGGAAAAAGCAACAATCTTTCCTCAGGGCACACCTCACTGAACACAGACTTTGACCCTTAGGAATCAACGGCACGCAAAGGCTTGTATTTATCTTTTAGCAGTGCTTAAGACCTCATAGATGGTCTGTCTTTGATATAACACCCAAATAGGTACATTGTAATGGATGACACAGGTAGGGTTGGTTGGTTTGGTTGGTTGGTTTTTTTTTTTTAAAAAAAAGTCATGCATCTCTGTATATGGGCTGGAAGTGAGTGGGGGAAAAGGACTAATTAAAAGTAGAGAACAGATGCCCCCGTGATGCTGGCATCTCTATTGCTTTCTGTTTCTGGAATGAAAAAATCATTTGTCATAAAAATAAATGAACTGACATCAAATATTTAAATAAAAAAAAAAAAAGAAAAAAAGATTGAAGGGGAGATAAAAATACACAGTAAACAAGCCAAAGCTCCAGTTAGCAGGTTTGCCTTCCCTCCCCAAGCTGACTGGCACCGCACCAATGCAACTCAGAGAGAATGAGATCTGCTGCATGCAAACGATTCCTAACCGAGCTGAAACTCTGCACTGAACATGGATGAGCAAAGGTTGGGCAGCTGCCTTTAGACAAGGCTGCCATGTCACTGCCCATTCAAAGGGCAATAGTGTAAAGAAATGGGTATGAATTATATTATTTCACAGCAAGGTGCCATCCATTCCTCCTTGCACTGCAATTTTATATCCCAAAAATAGAGTAGCCTTCACAGCCCTCCCACAGCGCACCTCTCACACCACCACAAATACGGCTCCACAACAGTCCATTGCCATCAATATTCCCCTGACTGGAGATGACTTAATAAAACATTCTTAGAAGCCAATCAACATGGTTTATAATTAAAAATGAGCCAATGTTAAGCTCCGTTGAATTATTGCTTTTTCTCAGCTCTCCACACTTCTTCTAAACCAGACGTCACATTACATCCTGGGATGGATCTGTGCTTAATGTCTAGCTCTCAATGGAGAGCTCTGCAGATCTCTGAAGCGACAGGATATCTTCTACAATTTTAAAACACAACTTCACGAGTTTACAGATCTCCTAGATTTAGACGACGTATAGAACCCCACAAAGCTCCACACGTTGAAGTCTAAATGCCTGCATAGACCTGATTCCCATCATGCAGAAAGATTTGTGAATCCTTATGCAGGCTTAATACAGAATGATGATTACATTTCTGTAACAAGCAGATTTCTATTTCTATTAGGCAAAATGCTGTTTGGATGCATTGGGGGCACAGAAACTTTCTACTCTTCAGATCTAGGATGAGGATGTGAACTGCAATAAAACAATGGGTGTACCTAGTTAAATGATACGGCAGTGCCTCTCAGCATCGGCCTCTTGTAAACAGAAGTCAGAATCCCATGGGAACTGATCCTTCAACCGAAGGGCAGAAATAGAGTCAGAAGACCAACCAGGTCTGCAGTTGCTACGTTTCATATTACCATCTTCATAAAAGAGAAGGTTTCCAACACGTTCTAATTAACAAAGTTCTGCCTAGCCTGTCACTGTCTCAGCAAGAGGCCCAAGGGGTTAAGTCAAGGGGACTGTTGCAACCTGAACACAGGTAGGAAAGTGTCAGTCACAGATGAACCGTCTTGAACAGATTGTGCTCAACTCTATGCAAGGAGTCACAGCGATCATATAAAGCATGCTTATGATCACCCCATGCACAGGCAAATTCATAACAATAGAAGATCCCATCCTTCCCCCCATCCAGCTACAAACCACAGCTGACTTAAGATACTGACCTACAGACAGAAGACATTGATTATCTTGTACCTTTTTGGCAGGCACAATCCTAGGACTATAGCTCAATCTACTTGTGGCGCTACTGATCACTGCAGAAGCCGCCACGTCACCTCTGAGTTCATCACAGTATCTGCAAGGATGGTGCAGAAAGTGCTGTATCACAAGTAAATTATTCTAGGTTTTGCCTGAAACAGAGTTTTACTGGGCTTATCAGTATAACTTCATAAGTCTTTTTAAACAAACAAGTCCTATAATTCCCTGTGTAGATGCTTGCTGCAGAATAAAAGCTGCTTTTTTGTTTTCTTTAGCCTTAGCTCCTTCCAAAGTGATGCAAGCTGACCTGTGAAAAGTTATCTTATAAACAAACAATGAAGTTATAATAGCATATCAATTTAAGTTCACACTTCTACACACTAGTATCACTTCTCCAGGCAGACAACATATTAGATAAGGGACTTCCATAGCATTACCAACAGCAAAAGGGAAAGAAACTACATCAGATACCAGCACTGACAGAGAATTGGGGTCATCTCCCAGGTCTTGTCGTCTACCTCTGGAAGGAATCCGTGGTTTTGTGTCAAGCTGAAATGACTGAGAGCTGGAACTTGACAGTACAGACACCTGCAGCCATGTCTATAAACCAGCCTCCTTCCCCAAGCCTCATCTTATCCAACTGTAAAACAAAAAGCACCTCTTCAACCCTCTCCCATGTATTTTACAAAGGTTAACTATTTAATTCTAAAGATAGCTTCTACAAACAAAAATTAATGGGACACTATACATAAAGAAATCTTTAGAAGAGACATATGAGTTACTACCCTGAC
Organism: Dromas ardeola; assembly: GCA_013398915.1. Lineage (NCBI taxonomy): Eukaryota > Metazoa > Chordata > Aves > Charadriiformes > Dromadidae > Dromas > Dromas ardeola. Next base: position 219,419 of record VYZM01002710.1, read on the forward strand.
TGTCAATTTTTTTAGTTTTCTTTTTCCAAGTAAGTTACTTACAGATACATGCTCCAGTTTAACATGTCGTGGGCTCTTTGGCAGTTTTGGATCCAGAGGCCTAGCTACACTCCAACTCTAAAGATCATCCCTATTAACAAAAGTTTCCCTACTGTAATACATTCAAAGTTACTCGTTCTCTCTTCCTCTATCTCAGGAAAAAAAAAAGTCTCTTGCAAGGGGTTATGATGCATCTTTAATGATGGAGCTCAGAGAAGCGCCTGCCATACAAAGAAGCTAATCAGTCAATCAAGAGCCAGCTCACCAGACAGAAGCCGTCAGTGCCTAACTGCTCTGTCTCCACCCGTCCAGGGAACAACAAAACAGCATGGGACATGCCTGACAATTAAGTGCAAATAGCACATGTATTTATATATTTCTAAGCATTAAGGGGGTAAGTTGTGCTGCAAATTAACATTTTCAAGAATAAGAATAACAAACCCAGCTCTACACATGTACTGATGTACATTTGAAATAAGGCTAGTAACTCTCTTATCCTTTGAAAACAGCAGCCATCCTCACCATACAGAAGGGCAGTAGGTGAGAATTGCTATAATTAGGCTAGCTGGAAAATCCTTTGCCAACTTAAATCAGTTAAGTGAATGGTAGTTTAGAGAAGGAAATGTATCTTTTAAAACCAAAATGGGCAGAGCTATACGAGCTGTATGTCTTTGTATTAGGAACAGCAAAAAGGGCATGGTCTTTATGTCCTGAGTCTGATACTGGCTGACTGAACAGGCTGAAGCAAACCACATTATCCTTATCTACCTCAGTTTCCCCAGCTGGAAAAGGATACTGAAATTTATCTAGATTATAAAGGGATGATTGGGTTTGCAGCTGGTTTCATTAATATTCATAAAGTGCTTGGAGACCCTTGCATGAAAATTGCTGCCCAAGTACTGACTGTTAAAACTTGCCATTTTCATAGAATCATAGAGTGGTCCATCCATCAAATCCATGTCTCTCCAATTTAGAGACAAGGATGTCGTGTGGGACAGCGTCAAATGCTTTGCAAAAGTCCAGGTAGATGACATCAGTTGCTCTTCCCTTATCCACCAACACTGTAACCCCATTGTAGAAGGCCACCAAATTTGTCAGACATGATTTGCCTTCAGTGAAGCCATGTTGGCTGACACCAATTGTCTCCTTATTTTCCATGTGTCTTAGTATAGTTTCCAGGAGGACCTGCTCCATGATCTCAGCGGGCACAGAGGTGAGACTGACTGGCCTGTAGTTCCCCGGGTCATCCTTTTTTCCTCCCCTTTAAAAATGGGGATTATGTTTCCCCCCCCCCCCCTTTTTTTTTTTTTTTTTTTTTTTTTTTTTTTTTTTTTTTTTTTTTTTTTCCTGAGTGTTCTTGTAAAGAACTTCGAATTTCTTTGCAATTCTTTTCAAACAGGTGGGTGTTTGGCAACCACGTGGCATACAAAGACTTCATAAAAGCATCTGGTGGCTAAAAATAACGCGCACGTTATTCCGCGGCGGCGTGTGAGGCTGAAGGCAGCTCCGCGCGCCGCCGACCGGGCCTGGCGTCCGGTGCCGCTCTCCGTGGTGCTGAACTACAACAGGCCACCAGCCGCGCCCCTCGCGGCTGGGCGAGGCGCTGGCGGGGCCGCTCTCCG
>VYZM01002710.1:221722-236304 GCA_013398915.1 Dromas ardeola
TACTTGTGGGGGGGAAAGAGAGAGGGATCTCTGTGTCCCCAGATTACCTGCCTTTTCTTTTTATTCTGGGTCACCACCTATCTAGTTGATCACAGGGGCTTGGGCCAGCAGCAGGCCTCAGAGAAGCTGTGCAGCTCTTCTGCAGTAAACAGTGTGAAAAACAAGGGGAAGTGTATCTCTTTTATCAAAAAGCAACACCCAGGTGAAAGGAAGAACAGCCTTTCCTGGTGCACTCCACAGGCAGGGCTCACATTACAGGAAAACCTACCTGAGCAGAGAATCCTACTGTCAGCTAGGAGGAAGAGGGGACAGGCCAGGTGCCTAACGTACAATACCCTATATAAGAACAAACTTGATATTTTCTTCATGAAATATACAGCAATTGGCCCCTCGTTCTGACCAATCTCTGCACTCACCATGAGCAAGGACAGCAGCAAGGGGAAATGTCCTGTTTCCCCCCCAGGTCTTCTGAGGCTCATTTAATTACCAATTGTTTACTAACCTGGATATTTATGCCCTTTCCTTGTGGAAAAGGACAGGAACTAAAACTGTAATCTCCAGCACAAGGAGCAAACCAAACCTCCCCATTCTTGTACTTCTCTCAGGGACCACTTCTAGGCATGAAAAGGCAGCTGGGAAAGTACTTCCCAGCCTCACAGAGGTGATATTAGACTGAATTCATTCATGTTTGTAAGGCTCAGATATTACAAGAATGCAGGTCATCGAAAAAACTTAACAAGAAAATTAAATATAGGGTTCTCAGTGCCCAGCTCTAATCTTAGGAACTCTCAGGATGGGGATGAGAGATAAATAAAATCATACTTGCTCTGAGGGTTAACTCAGTGTCATGGCTAAAATCCAAATTGAGTAATTACATTCTGTCTCCTGAGTGTGCCCTTGAAGTTTCTGCTAAGCATGTGACTTCCCTTCACTTCCTGTTGCCAAGGTTTGTTACGTGTGCCAAAGTATCAGCTGAACCCCCCCCACATGACCTGGCTCCCACTGCAGGAAGAGGAAGGGTTTGTTCATTCCCCACTCCAAAATCTTTTGATGAAAAGTTTTGTTGCATTTTCGTACCTGATGTAGTTCACATGAGTTCCAAAGACATTTTGTTAGGGCTGTTTCACTATTAGCAGCAATACCATATTTGCTCCATAGCACATTTTATAAATACCCTTTCCTGGTGACAGCAATACCATGTGTGTGCCAAACCTCTAATATCCACAGCACACCTCCCTTATTTAACAGAGACACTGAATAGGCTGAGAACATGCTGGCTGTTTGTTTTCAGCATGGGGTTTAAAGGTAAGGTTTAGCATCACAGGCATTCCCTGAACTACAGCAAGGGCCTATAGAAACCCAAGATAAAAATCTCCTTGTGATACTAACAGAGCCATGAATTGTCTCTCTCAGACACTTTTATACATCTCTTTATTGCATATTTACTTAGGCTTCCTTCTTTACAGCACATTTTCTCCTAACAGGAAACAAGTTTTATACCCCTCCAACATTACTCCAGAGAAACCAGGATGAAGATGAAGCAAAGCCAGTATCTACTTCTCACTGGCTGCTTGGTTTTCCTGGAATGCATCCTAACCTTATAAATGCTGGAAAGGCAACTAGCGATTAGGGTCTGCTCAGATCAGGAATCCAGGAACAGAGAATTCTTAATCCATGAGATTTTAAAATGCCACTGGGACAGGAAAAAAAAAAATAGGACCCAACACACAAACAAACAAAAAACACCACCGCAAACCCGAACTTAGTTCCCCTAATTAGATCCCAAATCTTAAGGATATACAGGAACCTTATTCAAACTGAAATAGATTACAGTTATCCACTTGAATATTCAAAAATCTTGACCCCAAAGTCTCTATTCCCTTTTTCACTTCACACCCTCAACCCTGATAGCCAAGATACAATATCATCTTATAAAATCCTGAAACTCACAAGCAGAAGGCTTCCAAAAGATCTAAAAATGCACACATCCAGATAGACTACCTTTATTTTCTGGAAGACACAAAGCAACTGAACTTCATTCTGAAGTTCAATCAATTACCAAGGCATTTTTTTTTAATCCATTATTAAGCAGCAGTAGGAAAGGTAGCTTTTCACCACCTGAAAAATAATAAAACTAATAAAAATAATGAAGTGTAGTTCTTATAAGTGTTTTCCATCCACACAATCTGTAACCTCCATTAACAGAAGAGAGGTCTGTCTTCTAATGTGAGATTCCAAAATGCTGAAACTCCATTTAGCTTTAATAAAAGTTGTGGGCAATAAAACAAAAATCAGTCCGGGTCCGTCTGATAGTATTTTGGTCTACTGAGGGCAAGTAATTGCCTTCATCCATACCAGAAAAGAAGCCAACTGCCATATGTAATTTGGCATTCCCAATGACTTCACACTTGAGCTCATGCACCAGCTACACAGAATGATGCTCACCTCCTCCTGAGGGAGCAAGACGAGCAAGGTACTTGAAATCCACCCTTCTGAACATCGGCAGAGCAACAGCTGCAAAAGACCAATCAACATGCTTGAATTTCTTACTTGCAGGAACAGCTACGAAGGAAGAAGGGACAGCTAGTTCTCTGTGGCTCTTGGAAGTCTTCAACTGAAACCAGTCAAGGGAGACATTATCTAGACTGTTAAGTCTCTATGGTGCTCACTTAGTGACTGGAAGATGGATACTGCTCGTGACTAACCACAATGATTCAGGAGATACATGGCCAGCTAACTCCAACACCTCAGCAGGAAGTCCTGCTTCTCTGAGTTGCACCTACTTTTTAATAACTTCACCCCCAGCTCAAGATGCCTGTTCATGTAATCCAGACCCACTGCTGTCACCTGTGAAAATGAAAGCCATTTCCCCAGGAAATGCTGAAGGTGTCCCACACAGCTGAAGTCCTTTGGCAGTGAGAGTAGAAATGCTCAGATGTTCTAGGACAATAAAGCACAATGACAACACAGACTAACATGGAACATTCTCTCTCCAAGAGAACATTTTGCTGCTTTACACCTTTTTTTTTCCTATTTGCAATACAATCCACAGTCCACAGTCTCACTAAATGACTATTTTCCATGCTTGACTCAGACCAGCTACAGAAATGAAAAGGCAGGAGCTACATAAAGAGTGACATAAGCAAATGAGCCATCTGATGACTGCTTTTTAAGAAAACAAAGAACCTCGTGATCCCCCCCCCTCCAGTTTTGACCAGAAGGACAGGACAATAAAGTCATAGCGCTGCACACTTAGAGGATTGACGGAAAATCCTGCAAGACATCATACACTCTGTTCACACAGGATAGTTCTCAAAGTAGCTAAAATGGGCTTCATCCTTGCTTTGTTCCCTATGTTGCCTCATCTCCCCTGTTGAACTTCGCCTCAGTGAACTCACATTGTTCACAGCAGAACATGAAGGTTGATGAATTTATCCTCACATTACTCTCTGGAAGGCAGAGAAGTGTCAACTTCTCATCTGCAAAAGGGTGATAATTAAATGCTGAGAGAATAAATGACTTGCACAAGGTCACTTGGGAAGTATGTGGCAGAGCTGAAAATTAAATGCAGATCTCCAGAGCTGCAGGTCAAGGCCCAGAACACAAAATCTTTCTGCCCTGCTGCTACAGTGAAGATCAGACTCCCAGCATATCATAAGGCACTCTGTAGGAATGCGTGTGTTACAGGAGATGAACTGAACTTCTTGTGTGCAGTTTATCTGTAGGAAGAATTAGATAAATTTCAAAGAACCACGTAAATATCAGAGATCAAGAAAACAGGAAAGCAATACAGAATCTACCTGAAGACCTATGAAATGCCTTCTCAACACCTTGTATAAGGCAAAGATGCCCTTGTAGGCTTCTTCTATTGGACACAGTACTAGTCCAGGGGAAGGTCTGACATCAACACCATGTTTAATGTGCAGAAGTCACAAAATGCAGCCATGGAGTTATCTTTCCAATTTAACGTAAGACTTGTTAGCAGATAAAGATTTTAGTAGTGCTACAGATTGTGTCAGGGTTACAGTTTAATAACTATATATCTGCACCTTCTTGTCTTCTTGCTTGCTATGCAAACTCCTGCTAAGCACCCTCTTTTAACCTTCCTTCTTTCATTTGCAGATGCTTCCCACTGATCCATATGATCAGACTTATCCCCTTCCATCCATGTAACATGTTTACTTCATATATATCCCTAAAAAGCTTTCTACCCTAGGGCTTTCAAAAGGAAACAGTCATCTTAGCTAGTAGTTACATGGGTCCTCCTTCTTGTGCTTTTTGAAGCTAGAAGTGACACCATGCATATTCCCACTGTCTCCACAGAACCAGAGGGGAAATGTAGGGCACTGTAATGCATAAAGTCTCCTTGGGAAAGCAATAGGCTATCAGGAAGATGGCAGGGCAGCAGCATAGGACTGAGCAGCCAAGGCACCAAAAGGGGAGCAGGTAAAAGAAATGGTGAAGAGCTGGGAGAGGAAGGAAGAAACTCATCCAGGGGAAGACCTGCATCACCTGAGTCCCAGGCCCATCTTTGATTTCAGAACAACCAGGCAAAACACAACAGTATTCTGTAATTTCTTGATTGTTGGAGCTGCTTTTTGAGAGGTATCAGTACCATCATGGATTTTAGTGGCCCTGCCTATCATTAATCCCAAGTGTCTACCTCATCTCAGCACTGACTCTTCCTCACGTTTAACGCAAGTAGCTACATTGCTTTGCTGCTGCCCGAGCTCTGCTGTGAAGTCCCAGAGTAGCCCTTGTTCTTAATGTGTGCACAGAAGAAAGCAGATGGGTAAAGCTTAACTCTGACAATAACAATAATAGTTGGGCTAATAATAATAAATCATAGAATCACTCAGGTTGGAAAAGACCATTGGGATCATCAAGTCCAACCATCAGCCCCACCCTACAAAGTTCTCCCCTACACCATATCCCCCAACACCACATCTAAATGACTCTTAAACCCATTCAGGGATGGTGACTCCACCACCTCCCTGGGCAGCCTATTCCAGTGTCTGACCACTCGTTCTGTGAAGAATTTTTTCTAATGTCCAGTCTAAACCTACCCTGTTGCAGCTTGAAGCCATTCCCTCTTGTCCTATCGCTAATTACCTGTGAGAAGAGACCAGCACCAACCTCTCTGCAATGTCCTTTCAAGTAGTTGTAGAGAGTGATGTAGTCTCCCCTCAGCCTTCTCTTCCTCCAACTAAACAGTCCCAGCTCCCTCAATCGCTCTTCATAAGGTTTATTCTCCAGGCCCTTCACCAGCTTCGTTGCCCTCCTCTGCACTCACTCCAGCACCTCGACATCTCTCTTGTATTGGGGTGCCCAAAACTGGACACAATACTCAAGGTGTGGCCTCACCAGTGCTGAGTACAGGGGGACAATCACCTCCCTACTTCTGCTGGTCACACTATTTCTAATACAAGCCAGGATGCCATTGGCTTTCTTGGCCACCTGGGCACACTGCTGGCTCATATTCATCTGCTTGTCAATTAGAACACCCAGGTCCTTTTCTGCCAGGGAGCTTTCTAGCCACACTTCCCCAAGCCTGTAGTGATGCACAGGGTTGTTGTGGCCCAAGTGCAGGACCTGGCACTTGGCCTTGTTGAAGCTCATACCATTAGCGTTGTCCCATCGATCCAATCCATCCAAGTCTCTCTGTAGAGCCTCCCTATCCTCATGCAGATCAACACTCCCGCTTAACTTGGTGTCATCTGCGAACTTACTGATGATGCACTCTGTGTCCTTATCATGATCATCAATAAAGATGTTAAACAGATAAAGATGTTAAACAATAAAATCAAATGCTGTCACTACAGTTCTGGCAATTTCTACTGATTTCACAAAATTTGTGTTTGTATTCAAAAAACTCAATTCACAAAGTTGTGGCATTAATTCCCAGCTTCACCTGGACAGCTCAGCTTTTCATACTACATCCCAGTTTCCACATAATGTTTTAGTGTTACATCAGACAAAACGTTTGGAAAAAATTCTACCTATAATATTTTTGTTCCAGACACGCTCCACAATCAAAATAAGTGGGTATTTGTTTGGGGTTTTTTAAAAGCAATATAAGCATTCATGGTCAGGAGAAGTATCTGGAGCAAAGAAAAAGATCAAACGGCCATAAATTATAGCCCAAAGTGGATTTTAACAACCATAGTTCAATTTTCCTAGTAAATTAAAATACTAAGGAAAATTTTCACCTTGAAACAATGCAATTATTGCTCTGAAATAACTGAAAAACACCAAATCTTTATGTTCCTGGACTTTTTTTTTTCTTTTTCTTTTTTTTTTTATTTTAGAAAACAGAAACAAAAAACACCTGTTGCTTAATGCTCTTAACCCGGTCACTAGAGGGTGTAATCAAATTACAGCTTTGGAAATACAATCAAATTATGATCATCCCAAAGACTTAATTCATTCTAAAGAGTATCCCCAGATGAGACATCCGACTTCACCCTCTGTTCTTGTCTGAATATTGCAAAGTGTCCATAGACAAAACTCTGCTTTACTGCCAGTGAAAAGCACATGCTGCTGCCCTGTTCTGCTCCTGCATTCACGTAGAGATTTTGGTTAAAAAAACCAAACACAGACAATATTCCTAAGGATCTTTTTGCCCTGTTCTTGAAGGATGTGTATGTTGGTACATGAGGATGATCTCAGACATTGTTGTTAACATCTCAACAGTACAGCACTGTATCCCTATCAGTTCTATGTAACCACTGCACACTGACTCCAACTGATTACATCCGTTTATAGTGCCTATACACAGATAACTTTAGAGATCTTACAGACAAGAACTGCCAATGGCCCAAAGATGATCAGTGGATTTTGCTGCTAGAAACAAAGCCACATACCCCCCTCACAGTAACATCTCTGCTAATGAGAAAGGGAAGAAAGGCTCACCAGGCTGGCATCATTAGGGAACACACACACCCCTTAACAAGTATTTCCTTTTTGTCATTCTTCGTTCTCCTCCTCCTCACTGCTTTTTGCTCTAAGAGACAAATTTCTGTAGGACTTCAAGTAACAGCTATCCAAAACAAATAGAAAAAACTAGATCCAGTAAGACTAGATCAGCAGCTAGGTCACGACTAATAACCTCCACGGAAGAAAACTAAAATACTTTCAGTATTGGTAGGGGAAATATGGAAATAAGGACTGTGGGTAAGGGCTCAGGTGCAGCAGATCTCTGTGCACAAGCCACAAATGACAGCTCTGGTTGCCCCACAGCAGACACTACCCCAGTGGATCTTACAGTCATGACTGACAGTATTAATAAAATGGGACATCCCTCCCTGCAGGCTGCTACTCTAACTCTCCTCTGAGCAACAATATGCACGCCATAATGGGACAGCCTAAACACTACCAAGAGCAGAGCTGCGAGAGTGAGCCTGAGAGACCACCAGATATGACGCAATGCAGTGTCCTGCTCAGTTTAGAAAAAAGTATTCCCAAGCATGTAAAACAGACCCAGAATGCCCCCGCACAGCAGGATTACCCTGCATGGATGCACTGATTTTGCAAATAAAAGGAGGGAGACACCGCAGATGGGGAAACGAAGTCTCTGCATTTCCATGGAACATTAGTCTGAGGGATCCCGCAGGGCAGCGTGGGGAGCATGCATCATTTGCAACCTGCCAACCCCAAATGTGCAAGGCATTGTGTGACAAAGACCCAAAAATTAGGCACATAAAAATTATTAACTTTCAAATCCTTGGGGTTTCTCTCCCTGGTGTAAATAGCTCTTCCTGTTGCTGCAGCTTCATTTTTCTTCGCATTCGAGGGAAACAGACTTTAATGACTCCGGCAAAAGAACACCAAACTTTGGATGGCAGTCAGAGCTTTGAAACCAAAGCGAGCAATGCCCTTGCAAAATTAAGTACAACTGAGAAGCCCAAGCAGAGTCACAGCCCCCTTTTCTTTTGTAATCTCACCTCCAATATGCTCACCCTTCCTAGAGAGAAGGCACACAATGATGGCTTCACCATGGTCTTTGCTGGGATCAGTAGCTTCATGCTACATGAATACCACCTCCCTCTCTCCTTGATCTCCCCTTTTTCACCCTCTAGTTAAACATTGTCCCTGCTTTCCCCATCACACTCATTCTCTCTCAGATGCACTTCACCATCTCAGCCTTTTTCACACCTTTTGTCACCTTCTGCCCTCCATGCAAGCCTATTCCCAGCTGTTCCCACCTACATACCTCTTTGCTCTCCCACTCCTCATCCTTAACCCCTCTCTTTCTAACTCTTTAGCCCTAACACCTTTCTCTGCTCTCCTCATGCCCACAGCTATAATCCCATTCCCTGCCTTCCTCCTCCCTTCAGCCGTACTCCACTCCTCAATGCTCTTGCTCTCTCAGTCCCTGTTCCCAGCCCCACACGTCACTTTCTCTCCTCAGTTCCCATGCAGGTGCTTGTCAGGCTCTCCCCACTTCACCCAGGGGTTGTCCCTCCCACTAGGCCCAGTTTGCTGCCTTTTGTTTACACACAGTCAGGTCTTCCCTCCCTAGCTTTGCTTCTAGATCTGCCACGTTTAGAGAGCCACCGTGACCTACTTAGGTTCCATGACCTAGTTATAGCAGAAATACCGACTCTAAACACTTGAGAAAAAAGGGCAGCAGGAGGAAGGAAATATTATCATTATTGTTTGAAATGAAAACAAACCCACCAGCACAGAGTTCCTGAGTTATTCCAGCTCTGGCCATTCCTCAGGGAAGTAAGATCAGCAGTTCATTTGATATTGCAATGCCAGTGTGGCCATGGATCATCCAACTCTAGAAATTACTGGAAAGATGGTCTGCAGTCTCTTACCAGAAACCTATTTTCTTTTATTTTCCTTATTCCAGCCTCTCTCTGCCTGGCCTTGCTCACCCAGGGCTTGTCTTCAGCTCCACCCAGCTATTTCATAGGAAATCTGGTTTTGCCTACTACTCTCACTAATCCTCCTGAGCTGTGAATCCAGGCTACAACAGCCGCCTCTGTTTGCTCAAGAACGGCATTTTTTGCAGCTGAGCTTCATTTAGAAATCAAGTAATGCACCACATCTGTTTGGTTGACCCCCTCAGCCTTTTTATCCTACTTCAGCTATTGTCACAGCTGTCTTCTCTCTTCTGTTCCCATCCCACCTATGCCATTCACCCACCTTGCTTCTCTACCTGTCTTGGTGTTGTAGTGCTGCCCCCTCTTTTCTTTACCAGCTCTGGAGGTGGTGTCAGCAGTGCCAACACTGACACTGAGCTAGTAAACCTGACTGGAGGCAGCAGATGTTCTCCAGAACTAGTCAGCAATCTTTGGGTTAGCAATACCCATTCACTTGTGTGCTGTATACTGTGCTTGTGGCTTTGTGGCCAGTAACCACTGCTCTGTGATAGCTGGGTTTGCGCCCAGCTTGGCTTTTATTTTAGTCACTGTTAACAGATTTCCCTGTAGTGTTTGTATTTTAGGAGTCATATTGGCCCTGTAGTTCTGTGGATGAGTTCATTAAATCAAATGATGTCTCCTTACAGCTGATCGTTTGTGGTGCTGATCCTCATTGTATACGGCCAGCACCCTGATTGACACTGGAAGCAGCCTGCCCTGCACCCTGAGCTCACACAGTACTCCCACCACCACTACTTCAAATCCTGCCAAATATTCCAGCAGCAGCTCCCCCTCCATTGCCAAAGCCCCATCAGAAATATGTAGCTGAGTACACTGTAGCTATCCTGCAATTCCACCACACGTATTTGTATAGACATGAGAGTGTAGCTCGAACTGCATCTACTGTGTGAAACAGTCGGTTTTCAGTGTCAGCCACGGGTGGTCACTAGTCATTCTGCATCCATTTACTGTGATTTTGTACCTTTTAGCCAGCTTCAGCATAAAACACACTTTTTGTCTATTGATTTCCTGGGTCACACACTAATCTACTGTGCAAACAGCTCTGGAAATTTACTGCGGAGCCCCCAAATCCCTATGTTGTCATCAACCACTGCCTGCTAAATGTGCACTTGTGGATATATTAAGCTACAGTTTGGGCTTCTGCATTTTCTTTGTCACTGATTTCTCAGATCTGCCCCCCTACCTGTTAGTTTTCTGTTCCTCACTGTGCTGTATCTACATTTGGGCATGGTCTTACATAGGCACTGTTAACCCACAAGAAGTTCAGCCATCCTCGGTTGTGACTAACAGCATCGCTTGCCTCTCTGCTGCATCTCCCTATACAGCTACACTCACAGAATCACAGGGTTGGAAGGGAGCTCTGGAGATCATCTAGTCCAACCCCCCTGCCAGAGCAGGGTCACCTTAGAGCAGGTTGCACAGGAACACGTCCAGGCGGGTTTTGAATGTCTCCAGAGATGGAGACTCCACCACCGCTCTGGGCAGCCTGTGCCAGTGCTCTGCCACCCTCAAAGTAAAGAAGTTCCTCCTCATGTTGAGATGGAACTTCCTATACTCAAGTTTGTGCCCACTCCTACCAGCCAGTCCAGCCACAGGCCTCTACGCCGCTCTGACAATGCCTCTCCCCCTGCATCACATCACATTTAGTCAGATCAATACTGAATTCTTCTAGCACGCAGGACCGACACGAAGAGTCTGTGATTTCCTCAAGTCCTGAATCCTGAATACACTGAGAAAGTGGCTCACACCTATAGTCATGGGCAGGAACACCATGTGTTAGCATCACCCCCTACCTCCATTTATAGAGTACCAAAAAGGGGTAAGAGGACTGAAAAAGGACAGAGTTGTGCCAGCACCAGCTATGTGCAGAGGATCCCTGACGTTTTCTCAAGACAATATAAAACCAATGGATTAAGACAATTCCAGACATGCTGATTATGTTTGCCATTGCAATTTCTGATGGGATTTTCAGATGTCTCTGAGCATTCTCTACCTGGCGTGTGTCAGCCACACTTCACCACTGCCTTTATGTTATTAGCATTGACGGCCACTCAGTTTAAATGGAGGTTAGGATTGAAATCCTGTCTGTTTGCTTATCTCTGCCTTTGTATCTTGTTTGTTTCTGTTCATTACGGAGAAATCCTCCTCTTCATAAAGCCCCTTTGAATACCTCAGCAAACATGCAAACACAATGCTAAATGGATTAACTGGGAGGTACTGTGGTCTGAAGCCTGCCTGAATAGATGCTCCTGGATCAATCAGCTCTGCGTACCAACACTAATGGTCTTGAGTTCCTCACGATCTTTCTGGGGGTTCAGCACAGGTCCAGTGGCATCCTGGGTAAAACTCTTTCCTTTCAGGAAAGGCAGAAGGGGAGAAGAATATCTGGTCTATAAGAGGGAGCCAGTTACTCAGTAATATATTATGAACCACTGCTGGATTTTAACACACGGCAATGGCAAGGGAGTGGGTGTGTCACGACTGCAAATTATTATGCCAAATTTTGTCATCTTACTTTTACCTTTTCCTCTCCTCTATTTTCTGGTTAATATGCACATGTTGGGAACTGTCATTTTGTTCTTTTGAAAGGTGTTTGGGGTCTCTCTCATGTGCATAGAGAGAGCTTAGCAGGGTGGCACTCAGGTCCCAAAATGAGACCTCTGAGCTGTTACTGCAATATCAATAATAGCAATAATGCTCTTCCATCTTTAGGTCCTTACAGCACATTTTCCAGACATGAATTTAGCCTCCAAACATCCCCTGTCGGTTGTTGCTATTGTCATATTATCCATCTATATTATACCAGTTATTTTAGTATCTAGTTCATTGTAAAGCCGAGACACCTGAGGCAGAGACTAAAGCATCCCTACACCACAGCACCTTGCACAACCAGAAAAAACTCCATGTCCACATTGGCACTGAGCACACCAGTTCGTATGTCCAGCTAGCTGGGAGGGCTTATGAGCTGGGCTGCAGTGCTCTGCTGTGGAACTGGAGCCACGCTCTCCACAGAGCTCTTCTCTGCCCCAGACCAAGCAGCACAGGCCAGCAGTGCTTTTGGTGGCTCTGTGCCCAACACCCCAGACAGCAGAGAACTGCCCTCAGAGACTCACACACACACTAGCAGCAAACAGCAGAAGCAGAGGAGGCATTATGATTCCAGGACCAAAGATGGGCAGTGGGATGACCTCTGCTACTTGAAACCTTTTCTGTAGACCAAGAGCAGTGTGGGAAAGACCATCTAATTTTCTTCATGGCAATGGAACCCTTGACCTTTGCTAATACGGACAAGGAAGTTACCACAGCGCACTATAGTTTGTGAGGGCTTTGACACACTGGAAACGGGATGAGACACCAATCAGCTGACTCCTGAACCAGTCATTCGTTCTGATGGAGTTTACAGTAACAGCTGGGCCAAGGCAGGCCACCCATATTTCTTGCGGGGATATACTAAGGATAGAAACCCTCACCGGAGCCACTAGGTTAAACATACAGTCTCACCCTGTGCTAAGGTGGGTGACAGACCAGAAATTCAGCTTTTCAGGAAAAAGGAAGAGAACTGTGTCTCTGGTTTGCTTAGCAACATGATGGTAAGTCAGATACACAGGTGCCTACTATGACTGGTGGCATATTCCACACGTCAAATGCCCACATATGATGGTATCAGCCCTAGCAGAAAACAATTTTAAAACAATTTTGCCTCAAACTACACAAAAGGAGGTGCTTAATGACAGAGAATAAAACAGCCCACCACAAGGAAGTATACTTGTACTTATACTACTTAACAGGTATACAAAGGTTCAAAGATTAAGTACACGGCCAGCATAGGTACTGCTATCGAAACAAACCTGCTCTATAAACAGATGACTTTATCCAAACCAAACCCACATTAATGTTGATGCACTCTAGGTCTTTGATTACTACCAAACACTTAATTATTCACCAATCTGTCTAGCACACATGTGAGTCTCTTTCACTTTTTAAAGCTAATAAACAATTTTCTGTAAGCCACAATGTGGCACAAGCCACTCACGCCAGGAACACAGACCGACAGGAGTGACACTCTAGTGCATATTGTTTTCTAAAGCACATGTGAAGCAGGCAAAGTGTAAATTTAGTGCTTACAGTAATATACCTCATAAATCCTATCTGCAGGCTCACCCAGCAACACTGAACTTGCTTGCTTTCTTCCAGCAGCTGAATATGCACATCTGTCTCAGCAAAATTGGTACATGCTAAAAAGCTAGAAACTGCACTGAATGAAAACTGTCGGTGCATCACTTGATGTCATACACCAACTAGTGTGAACCATCCATACACACCTGCCTGGACTGGGCCACTGGAAATAACGAAAGCAGTTCCAGGCAATACAGAATTCATGTAACAAACCAAAAACATGTGTCATTCAGGATGTAGACACACCGCAGCTGTTGGCCAACTGAAATGCCCCAAAAGCTTTCTTGCTACAACAGCTATTTAAAAGCCCAACAAAGGCCACACAACTGGAAACATGCCATTCACAATTCAGTGTGTTTAATGAGGGCCTGGTAATGAGTATCAATGCTGCCTAGGGGCATGGGAAAAGAATAACTAAACTGGAGATTTCAAACCTTTTTTGTATAAGAGTAGGCATAACAAAGCTGTTACAAGAAGAAGGGACTACTCTAACAGAAAAGGCACATGTGAGTGTAGGAAAACACAGGTGATAGTCTGTGAGCTCTAGGAAGAGCTGCAGAACACAGAAGACCCAGCCATAGTTACTCATCAGATCGTATCATTTCCTAGCTTTGACATATTATATGGTTGTGGAGAAAGGATACAAAAATCAGTTGCTTTTACTTTGCACAAGTAGTAATTGATGAGGTGTGTGGTCAAGCCAGAAGACGTGACCTTGCATTTCAAAAGGAATCAGGACAGACACAGACCAGCTTGGATTTTACCTTGAGTAGTCCCTCCAACCTTGATCAGCCATTTTGATCATTCTTGAAGTTCTCTTTCTTCTACATATTAATGTCTTGATGATGAAAAGTGACAAGCTGCCTGATGAATAAAAGCAGAAGAGCAGATCCCATCAGAGCAGAAGGAAGACGCCTGTTAAGTGCCCATTTCCCATGGCTGAGGGTAAAAACGCATCCTCAAAGTGGTTAATTTCTATCTGCTGATAGAGACACTTTGGTGTCGTGGGCAAAAACAGTTTACTGTTTTGGGGGCGGGGTGTGGTGGTGGTGTTCAACCAATGTAATTTACCGACAATGAACAAAGTTCTAATTATTGATTCTGTACTGAAACAAATGAACAGGCACACAGGGAAAACACTCCTTGGCTCTGCCAAACCTTTCTTCCCTACTTTCTGCTCCCCAATCCCCTTCCCACACTCGGTCCCTCTGACAGGGACTGCCCCTGAGCCCAGGGGCAATGCAGGAAAATGGGGTCAGTGCCTTGTGCCTTCTCCACCACCAGCAGCAGCCGCCCCTTCAGAGGCGTACCTCCCAGCCCCAGCCGGGCTGGCTGCCTCAGCTGCTGCCCTCCTCTCCCCGCCTGCTCCAGCGTGGTCTTTGTCTCCAGCCTCCTCTCCCCTCCCGCTTTGCCCTCCCTGTTCCCCGAGCAGGGCACTCACCGCCCTTTCTAAACTATGCTTTCACGGAGGTGCCACAAAGTCCCCTCGGGCTGGCTCAGAGTCGCTGCCGCCTC
>VYZM01002710.1:236553-319974 GCA_013398915.1 Dromas ardeola
CTCGCCCCCCCCCCCCCCCCTCAGGCCGCGGCAGCCCCCCGGCCCCCAGCAGCCGCCTGCGTGGGTGGCAGCGGGATGGATTCCAGAAGCGGCCCCCTGGGCCACCGGTCACTCCTGCTTTGACTGATACATATATTTTCTGCCTATGATACATATATATTCGTTTGGGGGGGGGGGAGCATTTATTGCTGTTAGCACACTTAGGAGTTTAAATAAAAACAAATATATCTATATTGACTGTAGTTATTATGCTTGGTTTCATACAGCGTAAGTGGTTCAAATAAAAATAGATTGGTTGGAGTGAATGTGCATCAGTTCCAATAATAACACAGGCAGCTTCAAGAAGCATATAAGTTTCATTTAATGTGCACTGGGCTTACAAAGAAGAGGGAAGAAACATTGGTTTAGAGCAGCTTTTAGTCTACATTTTCTGTCTAAAGGCTTCTGCATTTACCAGGTTTCTGAAACAGAATGAGAGTCCATAAACAAGTGGAGAGAGGGGTTTATTAGGAGGCCCAGAGGGGTACTACATAGGGAGAAAGTGATCTACAATAAAGCATGACTCTGAGGTAAAAATGCCCAACTATATTACCTCTCAACAGTCAGTCCCCTATGTGTGGTATTATCTCCCCACGGGAAGGCTGGGCTTCAAGCTGGAGCAAACAAAAACTTGTTTTAACAAAGGATGGTGGGTTTTGAGAAAACCGCACTAGCCGAGGGCCAGTTTTCAAAGGGAAAATTACAAACAAATAGGATCCGGAAGCTTAACGACCTTTTTGGGTCTTGGCCGTACGCCGCAAGAAAAGGCCACAGGAAACTAGTGTAGCGGAGGAGAGGGGGTGCCTTGGGCAGGATGCTGCCAGGCTTTCTGCCCCCGATGTTCTGAATCCAGCTACCATGATTGTAACAGATCCAGGGCAGAAAAGGAAAAGACATCTCTTTGAGATACCAGATGTTCTACGGAAAGCATCTGGGAAACCATCTTTGAGGCAGTGATTCATTTCCAGGAATGGCTGCTGATGGTAAAGGGATCCTGCACCTCTGTTCCCCAAGATGATGAGACAGAGCAAAGCTGGGACTGTAATTAAAGAGCAAATATTGAAAAGAGACTTCTTCAGATCCACATTGACTCACAACAGACTCGTAAAGCCATGGATTTACACACTGGACTCCAGTCATGATGGAGATCTGCAGTAGTCTTACCCTAGGTAGTACAGGAGGTATATTTGGGGGCAAGAAGCCATTTGGGAGGTACCAAAGAAAAAGGCCCTTATTTTGTGGTCTTTGAGTCTATGTGTTTTACCTATTTCCCTCTTCACTCAGATTTCTTCTATGTCCATCAGAAAGGAGGACACTGCCTCTATGTTGGAACCCCCTGCTTCAGCGTGGCCTGTGATGGTGACCTACCCACTCACACCTGATGGCAACGAAGAGGGATTTTTCATAGAATTAGAAATGTATCAGAGGAGAATGCTCTCACTGTGCCTTTGGGATGGGTCTTTGAGGTAAAGGGTGGGATCCTATCTCCCACCAAAAACCCCTGGAAGTTCCCAGCTCTGGGGCCATCTGTCCCCCATGGGACCATCTGTTCCCAGTGAGCAACACCCCAGGAGAGTGTGTTTATTAGGACTAGCAGATTGAAGCTTGGCACGGTCTGCAAGAAAGCAACAGGAGGCCTTTAAATGCAGACTTTCTATTTGCAGTGTGTGAAGCGTGCATGTGTGTGTTTCCTTCAACCACCCATATACCACCGGGGAAAGCATTCACAAACAGGACCCAAAACCAGATGAAACTGTGTGACTCACAGCCCTGCCATCCTGAGTTGTATGCTCACCAGAAATCCCAGGCAAAGCAGCGTTAGGTGCTACACACCCTACACACTCACAGCTGCAAGTGACCCCAAAGTAAAACCTACACTATATACATATAAAAATACATCATGTGCTAAAGGCATCTCACTCAACAGTGCTCTTACCTCCAAACGGGCACTGCTCCAACACCACGCTAAGAAGGTTTGGTTCTGCTGCCTGCGCGGGTCTTCTGGTAGGAAACAGTAGAGAGGACCGGCTCCCTCTGGTGTGCAACGCACGGGCCTGGATACCTGCAAGGATTAAGGCATGACACATAAATATAGAAATATTGACACCACTGTCCTTGGCCACATTTCTGTTTCCCTGGGAGTTTCAACTGAGAAAGCTATTCTTTACTTCTGCTCTTGAAACACACTGTGTTCAATAGTCGCTATGGTCCTCCCACAGCTTTTCATATTTCAGAGGTCACTGAATCGTGTTTTTGTCTATAGAGACAAAAAGGTACGTGAGAATTACCAATTTTTTCCTGGGTAATACCCACCTCCCTGTCAGATAAAGAGCAACCAGCTGAAAATTTTCTCTAGAAATATATTTCTAATAAAAATATTTTTGGCAAGTTACTTGATTTTTTTGCAAGACGGTCCAATATTTGAATATATTTTGGCCTCTACCGAAAGAACTAAAAACAATATTTCTTTTTAAGCAAGAATGAAAAAAAGTTAGGATTTTCTTTGTCAAAACCCAAAAGTCTTGAAGACAAGTGTCAGTCAGAAAAGATAAATAAAAATTTTAGCGTGGTGAAAAAGTTCATTTCATGATCAGCTCCAGCCATTCCCTTTTGCACCATGTTGGCCAGGTGGACTGTGTGATACAAATAGCAAACAGGTTTTCTGTGTGTACTCATGTCTCTCTCTAGTGGAAAGCCCTCATCACTGCACAAATACAGATAAGAGGCACGGGATCTTCAGTTCAAGCAGGGGAGACCTGCTCCCCACCGATGCCCCCTACATCTCAGGGGCTGATGCTGCCTCATGGTTGGGGCAGAGCTTTCCTGCCTTGCACGGGAACCCATTCCTTTTGCCCCTTGCCCCCAGGCAGGGATGTGCTATGGCTTAACATAACCACAGTCTTTTGGAGAGGGGGGGACATTAGTGTCACACCCGGAGCTAAATCAGTACCCAAAAAGTGTTGGCATTTAGAGATTTGAGTCAGATCCATTTGCACTGTGAAGAAGAACAGTCTTCATATGCCTTGTTAAATGCATTTCCAGGTAGGAGCTACCCCAAAGAAAGAGAGAGGCATCATCCACATTCTCGTAGCATGCCCTTGGAAATGCAGCCAAATGCCCATCAGCTACCAGCCCCCTCTGCCCAACTCCTCCTATCCCCTATGGACAGGGAGGAAACGTGCCCTGGCAGAGCCCACTGGCCTCAGCTTGCCAGTCCCTGCTCACATCCCTGTGCAGCCACACGGAGGCTTTGCTTTAGGCTGGGATGCAGCCCTTCTGAGCTCGCTGGTGGGAGGTGCACGCACCCCTGACCCTTATCGCACTGCAGCCAGCATTGCTGCAAAGCACACGGGGCAAGCGGCGTGGGGTCCAGCAAACAGTGTCGTGCTGCACGCTGGCAAGTGCCAAGCAGAGGCAGCCCGCCGAGCAGATGTCGGGCTTGCATATGGCTGGGTTTTCCTTTCCGCGGGGACAAATAAGCACCATTAGACTGGTGGAGGTGGGAGCTGTATGGCGCAGAGAGGGTGGATCGTGCTTCACCCTCTCCCTCTGCAGAGCCAAGTGCTCTCCACTTGCCAGGGAACTGCTCCCTGCATTGCCGGGCCCAGCTCAAACATGCTGCCCCCATTTATTCGCAAAGGGGCAAGCAGCCCTGTGTTGCATTTGCACAGGATGACTGTGGAGCACTATTAATCTGGAAGCCTTAGAGCCAGCAGAAGGCATCCAGAGGCCCTCTGAGCAGCCTGCATTTGGGCTGGCCACAGACTGCTTCCCAACACCCAGTGATCTTCTCAATGGCAGCACCAGGGTCCATCCCTGTGTTGTGTTGGGCCTGAGACCATTGCCCTAGAGAAACCACGGGCTGGGTGGAGGCTGCAGGAAACCACAAGGGCTTATCCACACAGATGGAGTGAGCAGCCTGCGACAGTACCTATGGCCCAGGTTTCCGTAGGAGTACCAAGTCACCCAAGGTTTCCCTGCTGCCATGTAGTGTGAACAGGCTATTCTGGCCTCTAGGCTTCCCACTAAGCTGTTCACCTTCTGCAGCATTGCCTCTGTTTCCCAGAGGTGGAAACTGAGAAGCACTGAAAGCAGAAAGCCCCCATTATAAATACGAGATGCCAAACTGCAAGCTGACTTGAGGAGCAGATGTGCAGAGCCTTGCTAGGTCCTGCTGATGGAGGGGCATATGCAGGTGCTCCACATTTGGCTTATCACTAATGAGGCACTCCAGATAACTGGGCACTTTTGAAAAATCTGGCCTAAATAATGTGCCTGGGGTGGCACAAGTGTGTGCAAGGTGTAGCTGGGAGCAGCAGCAGTCTTCAGGCAGTTTCCTAGGTCTAACCACTAAACCTTCTTTTCCTGTGAACCCACCTTTGACTGAAGACCTTGTTACCAGTGGTTTCGATGCTTACACTAACCTCTGCTTTACTTATATATAAATATAGTAACATAGATTCCATGATAGAGATCAGTATGGTGTTTCTAAGTAATTGTATGTATTTCTAAGTATTTGATACATGTTTAGAAGAGGGCAGTGGGTGCAAATGGGCAGTATGGGCACCAAGGCTCTTGAGCGAAGCAGCACCCACAGTGCCCTCTGCTTATGCTCAGCAAAGCTGAAGACTGTAATATACTTTACATGGGAGAGATTACTATCACGTATCAAACATGAGCTTCGCATCAGGGAGTAACAGGCATAAAGCTATTTGCTCGTTTCATTTGAGATACAACGTCAAGGGGCTACTCAAAACAAGACAAAAACATTTCAGAGAAGTCTTGAAACTCCCCTTGCCTCGTCTGTCAAAAATTGGCAGAAAATCTAAGTGGTACCTTTGATTGCCTAATTTGTAATATGCCTCTAACACAGGATGACAGCAGGGACTGTCAAGGCGAGTGCCTCCTTTTTTTCAATGCAATATTTGTCTTTTACTAATAAGCTAATTGATTGAGCTTGGCTGCTGGAAGCCTCAAGTTTTGTCTACAATGAACCCTGTATGTATTTAATACCTACCAGCTACAGGTCAAAAATGAAAGGTATTTTATCTCCTCCTTTCCTTCCCTGTCAGAACGATTTTGAAGTGATGAGTTTAAAGGCCCACATCACTTTTTGTTTCCTAAACAATCATTTCCCCACGTTCTTTCAGTTACACTTTATCTCCAGCAGGATCTAAGCAGCAGCTATTGAGCCTGACTTTAAATCTCATCCAGCCCTAGCTTTCCCTGTGGCCACAGAGGGAAATCTTTAGTGCCAGCCGCTCTGCCGCTTCACCTCTTGACTCAATATTATTTCATCGTAACCTGTCCAGTGAGCAAATTGCCTCTTTGGCCCCCTCGCCGTCTCTGCAGAAGGGCTGGGCTATTGATTGTGACAGTGTGCCGGTGTGCGCGGGGTGATTCCTGGAGAGGAGGAATCGATGGGAGCGTAATCGCTACCTTGCCAGCAGCAACCAGGGAAGGGGGGCTGGAGCACAGCTCAGCAGCAGAAAAAAGCTGACTCGCTTCTGGAGCATCTTCCCTCTGGCTGCGGGGTGCCCTACCACAGGGCGGGGGACACAGCTACGCCAGGGGAACAGGGAGCAGTTATTCTCACGGCAGTGATTTTGCAGCCGCTTATGGAGAAGTAGAGAGCTGCAGACAAGGGCAGAGAACGGATGAGGGCTTTGCATCTAGAAAGGAGGCACCAAGGGAAGGGTTGGTGGAGACAGTGCTGTGGGGCTGCGGGTCAGTTACTCCTCCAAGGTGCATGTGCATTGCAATCACAGAAAATAGATCTGGAAGGGAGACTTCAAGGGTTGTATAATCCATCCCCCTGCCCCAAGGCACGACCAACTATACTTACACCGTTGCAAGGCTGCAACTCTGGCTCAGGACAGCATATAATGGTATAAAATGGACCAGAAACCAGCATTCTTATCTTTAATCAAGACTATAAGCTTCAAAGACTGTAGCATGCAGGGTGACCAAAATCATGACAACATATGACATGTTGGAGAGGTTCATTTTATAGGCAGCACCTCTGCATTAAAGAAAACACAGGAATCTTCATATCTAATGGGTCCATTGGTCCATCTTATTCATATCTTCCATGTTCGTAAGTACCCGATGTTTGAGAGGAAACTTCAATCAACAAGTAAAGAATAACTATTTAACAAGTTGCCTATCAGAAAATTCTTTCTTAACACCAAACAACAGTTAACCGGTGCATATTTTAATATACTGTGACTGCAAATATTTCTATTCTCCAAACAGGCAACTAATGCCTTTCAGTGTTCTGCTAAATTCTTGCTCAGATCTTTGATAGCTAAACAGCTGAATGTCAGTAACTCAAAACTGTCCTGGTGTATAAAATAAGGATTAATTTTCTGATGACATGGAAGGTGAAGAATCCCTGGTGCTGATCAGAGCAGTGACAGTGACTCAGTGGGTGATGCTGGGGGCATCATTTCTCCACATTGTACCTTGGTTTCTCCACCAAATAAATAGGAAAAACAATGCTCATTGGTTAAATAGAGATGCCCAAATTGGTTAACTTCTAATAAACACAAAAGACTGATTTTACTATCCAAATTAATATAAATGACAACAATTTTTTCCAGAAAGGCCTGAGATGAGACGTCAGCCAAAGAAGGAGCTGATTTCATTCTGGGTGTGGCTGTATTACAACGTATCAGAAAGAAGTTCTACTCAAGAAGTGAATGGCCTTTGGAAAAGACTGCTTTTCCTTCGCTAGTAGGTATCATGAGCTTATTAAGTGAAAATGTTGGCTGGGTTTTAGTTTTTCTCATTTATTGTCATATTTATCCTCTTAATTTTCATCCCTACCTATCATCAGACAAGTCTCACTCAATAAATAACAATAATGCTAAGCATTTAATACGGGGCTCTCAAAGTCCTTCATGCTAATAGACAGGGCCTTATTCTTGCCACTGGAGAAAGAGGGAAACTAAAGCATGCACAGAGAGAAAATATCCATTTGACAGTGAAGGCAAGCATGGAGTCCAACAATGTAGGGAAATTTATTTGGGTAATATTTCTGAACTGCTATGAAGATGAAAAGTCTTAGATGTTATCTTTTTTCATATGATGCTTTGCTCATTGGCTTCAATTTCAAAGGCTCTTGAGAAGGCAGTGGCTGCAAGCAGTGGTTCCTGCACTCTGTACCACTGCCACCTCTGCTGAGCTTCCCAAACACAGGTGCAAACTCAGACCTGCCAAACACGTCAAACTCTGGAGAAACTTTACTACAGCCAACTCCAGCACATCCCCTACATCAGAGACACCAGCTGCGCCAGCCATGAGTATGACAGCTTCTCCTCCCCATTTAGCACCTTTCCACACGTTGGCTTGGATGTTAGTACAGCTCAAGGAGAAAATTTGACATGGTGCTTCCATTGCATCCATATTTGTGGGTGACTCTCCATCACTGACACAGCCCGCTGTTGTACTTCCAGCTTTACAGACTCATCCAGGGAGTAAATGCAGGTGATTTATTGTCTGAACACCTGGTGACAGCTGGGTGCTCTCATGCACTTACACAGCTGGGGACAGAGTATTTTTTTCTCACCTTCAATCAATCAACAAAAGCCTCAGCTACAGGCTCACACCAGTGATGCCCAGACAGGAGCAATGGTGGTGGCAGAACAGGGCACCGAGGTACAAGCAGGACTGTGAAAACAACTTCTTCGCTCAGTGTACTCCCACAGCGAGCAGTGACTGGGGCCACAGCATGGACTCAGAGCATCCTGCAAATTAGGTCTCCTGGTGCCAAAATAAAGCTAGATTTAAACTTCTTCAGAGTATAGTGTTAGACTTGGGGACTTGATCTCAGCCTGCTTTTGTCAGCACTTACAGTCATCAGATTTTTGACTGCAACCACCAGAGCATTTCCATAGCTGGAAAACCTTACCCAAAAGCTCTGTATAAACTGCTGCTGTGTTCAGTGCCTCAGTGGAGTATTTTCCAGACTTTGCCTCAAAGATAGGTGTGAGCCCAGGGAAGCTTCCTCTGGAAGCCGGGCCTTGCAGGAATCAAAGCCTGCTTTCAAAAGTCAGGTGTGCTGAGGCTAAGTCGCACACACTGTCTTCTCTGTTTTTAATTCCATTGCAATGTCACAAATTAATTTCTACCAGACTGATGATACAAAATCATGGTATTAGCAGCACAATGCCAAAATCTGAGGCTAGAGCGTTATAGCAGCTCTCAAATCTGTATGGAAAAACATGTCTTCAAAATTCAACAGTGATCTCACACCAGCAAGCAGACATCCAGGCAGCCAAGGGCCTGAGATGACAACCCTTTTTGCTTCCGGTGCACATTACTGCTTTTCTCACAACTTTTCAGAGCTCCACGTATTGCAAGAGCCAACATTTGCGGTAAGTGCTGCCTTTGTCACCCTGGCAGGGACTGGACAGGAAAGAGCTAACATGGTGGCGGCATCTCCAGCTCCACCTGGAAGAGGCAACACCAGAAGTCCTGCCACAGAGCATCAGGCTTGGCAGAGGGCAGGGGAGCCGTGTTGGCCTCTAACCACCCACGGTGGGAAACACGGAAGAAGCTAAGCAAGGAAGGCCAATATTGAAACAACAGCATGGGCTGAAGGAATGCACCAAAACTCAGTTCTCAGCAGCCCAGCTTGTTTCCAAACCAATGTGCAAGTGCAGAATAAAACAGGACCCAGCCAAACTTGAGCTCTGCCATTCCCCTGCTGGAGAGCCTGTCTACAGTACAGCTCGCTCCACACATGCTGGAAAAGAAAGAAAGAAATTGGACATGGTCTCTTACATGAGGTTTAGAGGTCGTTTGTCTCTTCACTTGTCACGTCACATCGTCCTAGGGACTGGCACACTATATGTCCATATGTGGAGATAGTGTAGAGATGCAAAGTCACTTGCTAAAAAAGATTTAACTCCCCAGCTTCCGTGAGCTTTATCCAAGTCTGGCACAGACAGCAGCAGGGAGGGGAAGGAGGCATGCATGTCACTTCATGTTTTAATCACAAATTCAAGTTTGTTATTGATTCATCCAAGCCCTTTTACCTCCCTCCCACCCCTGAATTCTTCCCAGCATCACTGACTCTGTCTCTGGTACTTATACATCAAGCCAAAGAATTTCCTCCTCAAAACTGTGTGCTGTGAGAAAGCAAAGGCAGCGTATCGCTCTGAGAAACTCTGTGTTTTCCATCACACACTGGCCTCCTGCCTTCGGGCTGAGCTTGCAGCAGAGAACGAATTTGTCATCGCTTGTAAACAAAGTGCTTTAATGCAGACACCACCGAGAGTGAATAAACACAAACCGCAGCGCCGTTTCACAGTTACTTCTCTGATGTTCCCAACAGTATGTAGCGCTCACGTGGTGCTTTGTCTCCTAAGATCTCGAAGCAGCAGACTTGCTGTCAACTTGATCGTGAAAAGGGCTTCTCCCCACACCTCAGTCCCTGAATGAGATTAACAGCTTAGAACAGACTTCAGAAAAGAGCAATCAATGATGATGGGACTGAAGGAGCTGATTTCTAAGTTAAAATAAAACGAGCTTGAAATAGCTGTAAAGCTCACTTGGTGTACCCATGCTACAAGATGTTTCTGATAGCAATTAATAATATTACCATTAACTAACCATACATTATACATAATAACCATATGATAGCAAAATAAAAAGACAATCACCTCCAAATCTTGGCACACTCTCTGAAGAAGAGATAAGGTGTTATAGGAGGTTAAATCTAAATGGAAAAGAACAAAAAGAAGGTCATAAAATAAACCTAGGATGAATATTAGCATATATGTATTGGAAATTCATCTAGTACAGGAATCAGAACTGGAGCACTTATTTCCTTTTTTTGCTACAAGTTGTTATAGTTTCTAAAGCTAAATACTGAGGAAGATGCCAATGGCAAAACAACTCCCCAGGCTGGAGGGGACTCTATGCTCCACCCATTAATAGGGTGACCAAGCTGCATCGGTCTTCTAGTGAAACCAAGCATAATTCTTCATGGAGATCTGGCAATGATCTCATACTCAATGTCACATCATGTTTAGAGAAAAAATCCAAATCGATTGCTATTCATATATCAGATGGGCAAACAGACACCAGCTGCAGTGTCGCCCACTTACTCTGAATTAGCAATGACTGTATTGCATTTCAGCCTTTGAGCTTTTCTAAAATACAAGCAGGGAGAGACCATCATAATGTCTGTGGTAATGACTGGGTGTGTGGATCATGGAGCTGAAAATTATTTCTCCTAAACTCCTTTCTTAGAAGAGGACATGTGTTCAGATTTGGCTGGTTTGTCTGAAACCGTGCCTGTGTTCGTTCATGTCTGCTACCTATCCAGTTTGTGCACTGGGACATATTACCATGCTGATTTCAGTTCGACAATATCACATCAAAGAGATAAAAATCACACCACAACCTTAAACTAACATTCCACTATACATTATTTAATAATTTAATAACAATTATAATCTTGAAATTACAATTACATCATGTAGAAGCCTGGATAAGAATACCAATTTGATTGCACACTCAAAATACATCCACTTTTCAGAAACACAAACAAGTTTCTATTATAGATCAGCATTACAGGCTGGATTCTCACCTAGCATAACCTGGTAACACCACTGTGCTGCACCAATTTATATCTGCTGCAGAAGATGTAGCCCAGTGACTTTAAAATAATTAGATCAGCAATTCCATCCGCAGCGCTTAGCAGAACCGTACACAGGTATGTATTACACATGCCCACTCACCATAGGTTATGTATTTATAGAGCAAGCTAACTGAAAGGAGTGAAGACTGTGCACTGCGATGCATTCAGTCCTTTGATGTGAGCAACAGGGATGATGGCATTGTTTTATTGGAATTGGATATGAAGGCATGAACGTGCAGATGTGGCTAAGTATGATGACAGCTGTGCTAATACTCGGAGGCTTGCGTAGTGCAGGATGTATGAGAATTTGTGGGTTTCTTGCACTGAGAAAAGACTTCCGTCAGCCTCAGCTGAAGGCTGTTGGTGTCTGCGGGCAAGGGGGGGCATATGCATGTCCATGTAACATCCTTCCTTGCAGACTGCACCTGTACGTAGTATGAATGTTGGTATGTCCCCATAACTCTATGGGCTAAAGCATCAGTTTTAATGGCTGCCGAGCCAGATGAAAAGGACTGCCCTCATCTTCCACATTCAGGACTGAGCAAGAGATCAGCATCCTAACCTCGCAGGAAAGATACAGACACAGCGGGAGGTAGCCTTTCCCTTATTCAGCTAGACAAACGGAACAAGAGAAGTCCAAGTCTGCATCCGCAGAACACACCTTGGCTCCAGCTCTTAGCCAGCCTCCCACTCTGCCTTCCCATCCTGCACACGCAATCTAGCACCTACAAATACCTGCATAGGCAAAACTACAGCTTGTTGTATTTGTGCTGACTGCCCGACCCACCCAAACACCCATCTGCTCCAAGAGTGTGACCAGGTACAATCAGGAGTGCTGAGCATTGGGAGTGTAGCTTTGCCTTTACGTCTAATTAGCAATGCAAAGTTGTACCCGCAGCAGAGTCTGCCTAACATACAAAAAATAAGTGGCCTATTTTTTTAATGCTCTTATTAGCACTGAATGCCTTCCCTCCCTACCCAAACACATGGCTGGGAGAGCAAGAGAAAAGGGCTCTAGCTTTCGTGCATAATCAGGCAGTATCTGACCCACGCATGCCTCCGCCTCCCCCCTCCCAGTTAGTGCTTTCGTCACACTGAGCTCCTGCGCTGTGGTTTCCAGGCGAATTTCCACTCGGTGCTCAGAGAGCCGAAACCTTTAGATTAATCCCAGATCTGTCAGCCTCCATCATTTTCAAGCAGGGCTGTGAGCTTCGGGGCACTCCGTTACTTTCTCTAGCATTGAGGAGCCTTAAGCCTCTCGCTCTCACTCTCCTGGAGAGTGGGCAGCCCCGTTCCTCTCCCTTCCCAGCCTGAGATGACCCTGAGTCTGTGGCCAGTCTGGTTGCAGCAGGATTCTCCGTGAATCAGGTGATTAATTTGTTTCCTCTCCCTCAATGAATTTCAACTTGATCTGTGAAGACCAAGCCAAGTAGGAGCCGAACGCTGCCAGCAATCCCCTTGCTCCCTTACACATGGCTGCCCCAGCCCCTGAACTGCAGCCACTCTGGCTGGCATCATAATCCCGCCTGTTTGCTGCAGGTGTGGAAATGAGCCTAAATACCCCACCTAGAAACTCTTCAGCCCTTTCACTGATAGCTCAACACTCCTCCTAGGCTAAACTTGAGATTTCGCTCAGATCTGGCTTTGGTTAGACTGAACATCTCTGATTTGTCTGTTGGTGATCAACTGCCAGGGAAGTTTCTTTCCCCTGCTCCAGCAGACCATCATTGCCAGTTCAGCAATCATTCAGGGACTTTGCATCCTTGCTTCCTGCTTATCTCTGTCTTGTTCATTTTGCTCTGCTGCAGGCAGTTGTAGTGGCTTCTGACCTGAGGCTGCAGTGCCTAGATCTAGTGCCTAGGACCAGTGCCTAGGACCATACAGCATGGTCTCCAAGATCTTTGTGCTCACAAATCATGTATGAACCATGGGGACCATGGAGAACACCTCCACCAAGCCCTTAAGCCGCTGGAGATGCTGCATAGCTAATCCAGCACCAGCAGGATCCTTGTAAGTGGCAACCATGGCCACCTGCAGCACGCAGAAAGGAAAGAGTATTTGTGAAGTTATTCACTAATGACTAAATTCTGGGCTCAGTGCTGTACAAAGCACAGGCCAAGAACTGGTCCCTACCCCACTGACCTATAATCCACCACAACATTTCTTTCCAGCCTGTCCCAGTCTATGGAAGTGGGATATGCTTACTCAGCCTGCAACTGGCTCTGCTGGATTTCCTCCCTTGCTCTCGAGGATGGCATGGGGATGGAAGCATTCTGTGAGAGGCTGAGCCCTGCAGAAGTCACCACTGGTAAAGCAACAGTGTCCTGGTCCTGTTTGCTTGGTGTTCACTGTAGCCCTCCCTCATTCTGCCTGCTGGGAGGCTGGTGTGGGGAGCTGGCCCGAACCAGAGCATATGTACTCCTGTATGAGCTGCCCAAAACTGTCTCAATCCCAAGGGCCAAGTCCTCCAGTGTCGGTGACAGTCCTGTGCTTTGACCCTGCCAATGACAGAAAAGTGCTAGACAAAGAGAAGAGCACAATGCTGAAGCCCATCGAGGAGGCAGGAAATGAAGTAGAACTAAAACATGGTGAGGGGTTGAAAGGTCTGTCCCTGAGAAAAATCATTCCAAAAGATAAGAAAGCCAGATAGTGTGAGCAGAGTGGTGCTGGTAGCCACTGTCCAGGACTCCAGGACTTTTTCTGGACTTCGTCCCTTCTCACAGGTGCTCTGAGATGGACAAAGGAAACCTGGGAGAGGCCCCCTGTGCTGGGCACCAGGCCATGCCCCCACCACCCAGCACCCCTAGGAGGAAGAGCAATCCTAGCCAAGGGTTTCAACAGGGAATATTTGAAGCTCCGGGTACAACCCAAGAAGAAAAGCCCCACACACACTATCCAGGATGCTGAGGAAACCATGGTTTGCTCTGACCCTAGAGGAGCTGGTGGCTACCCAGCACTGCAGGTAGGTCTCCCAGCCCACAGCCCCTACGAGCCAGCCATGGGCAGCTGCAGTCCTGCCCTCCACAGCTCTGCCGATCACGGACAGAAGAGCTCCTTGAGGTGCCAGGCTCACTGCTTAAGCAATTATCCTTTCTGTGAATACCTCCTACTTGTGTGTGGAAAGGGGAGATACTCTGGTGCTGGGCACTGTGAAAAGAGTTTAACCCTTGGGCACGTAACAAATAAATCCCGTTGTTCCAGCTCCCTGGCTAGCACTCCCTCCAGCCTGCGCTCCCTGAATCCCTTTCGAGAGCAGCTGAATCAATGTTTGACTTGTACAAACAGCCGCCTGACTGCAATTTGGAAGGGATTCAGATGGGGATTACGGCAAGGCAGTGGATAAAAATCTATTACATGGCAGTATTTATTCTAGATCCCTGTGGCACTCAGTGTGAACTCTGGCAGCATCTCCTGTTCCTTATTCAGTGGCACATGTGCTGGGGATTGAGAAGAATCACTTTTGGGAGAGCGTGCTGCAGAGCAGTCGGAGGAGAGGACCGGGATCCAGACTGAATACACATTTCTAAGCTAGACTGACTTGGCTCTACAGTGCGTCCTCCCAGGGGGTGGGAACATCCTTAGTTTTGAGGAGAATTTAACACTGGTGAAATTGTACTGCTTTGATAGCCCTAAGGACCTACGCCAGCTCTGGTTTACCGAAGACCAATGGTTCTGGCTCATTGCAGCTCTATCTGAAATCAAAATCTGATCCTGCCTTCTCTCTTTGGGCACAGAAAAGATCCGAGCCCCGAGTCAGCAGTTGGAGCTCCCTGGGTGCAGGAAGCCTGCCTGATCTCGGACCACAAGAGCGACGTTGCAGCAAGCCCCACATTGCTGCTCTCTACTAGTATCCTAGCAATGAGGGGAGCCGTTCAGGCAAGGGGTGAGGGGGGCTGTTGGTGACAATCTCTGAGATGAGGTGACCCAGGAACAGGACTGCGAACAACCCACTCACTGCCCTCAGGGGTCACCACCAAACCACCACTGTTGGCCCAGCATGGCCAAGCTAGTCAGGAATGGTCTCCCAGGACAGGCATCTGGCCTGAATACCCTCAGTCCTTTTCCAGCACACACACACACAGAGTCTGCCGGCACAAGGGAGCATGGGGAGCGCCAGGGCAGTGCTCTGAGATGCTGTTGACTTAACAGGCTGTGACAGGGCTGTCCAGCAGCAAAGAGAGGTGGAGAAGCCACCGCTCTCAAAAAAGAAAGAGATAGGGGAGGGGTCCAAAGGGACTGAATTACCCATCCCTGGCTTCACCTTTTCTTGCATTGAAAGTACCAAATTTTCATCTGCCAGAGGTACATCATGTGTCAAGGGAGACAGACCTCTCTACACCAGTGCTGCAATATTATCTCCTCAGGACAATAGTGCCAAGAGCAAAACGAGCACTGGCCAAGGCCCCCTTGCCTTGCTGCCACCGACAGGGCAGCCCATGCAGGCGCCCCGCTCCCTGGCAGCAGCATTTCTGGGCTGAGCGTTGCAGAGATGACAGGAACAAATGGACTGGAGAAGGGCTGGAGGAGCCAGGGCCAGCTCGGGCAGCCCCAGCGATGAAGGACCTGCCCTGAGTACAACCACAGATTTCAAAGCCCAAAGTGGCCGTGTCCTAAACACTTAACAACTCCCTCTGGGGACTGCTCACGTGGCTGGATCTGCGCTGGAGCCAGCCCCACACCAGTGAATGAAGCTCTCCCACGAGGTGCCAGCACAAATACAAGGTAGCGGTGCACGAGCAAGGAGCACCACGAGCCTCCTCTTCCTCAGCTCTTCCCTGGGCTCTGCACAAGTCACTGCCTCTCCTGTACAGCTGCACAGGTGACTGCCTCGATGGACAGGCTTCAAGGTAACCAGCATTGCTGGGGGCTGGGGATGCCGGGTCACTTTCCCAGCTTAGCCATTTGAACTTTTAGTTTAGATTTCGCTATCTGTAAACCAGAGATAAGCCTGACCTACAAAGATGCTGGGAAACTTAATGAATGGAAAGCTTGCAATGTGCTTTAAGATCACCAGGGAGAAGATACAAGAGACAGGGAAAATATTGCAATACATGTAACATTTTATCAGATTATAGAAATTTTAAAGTACTTCTTGCACCAATCTTATATAAAGATGTGCTCTATCATACGTGATTTCTTACAGGACCCACACGGTATTAAAAAGAACAAAACTTCTGTAGGGAAACTAGGAAGAGGTTCTAACTCACAGATTTCTGCCCCATAGACTCACCCCCTCCCCACGGTCTCTTTTTCCCCCTCACTTCCTCTTTCACTACAATCCACACTTCTGTTATCCCCCATTTCACCCTGTCTTCCTCTGTCTGCTGTTGTGAAGATATTGCTCACTAGGTTTTGATTTCGTGCAGAAGCCAAAAAGCATGAGAAGGAACCCGGAGCCCCAGAGGCAGCTGCACCGGGACGGCAGCATTTGCATCTTTTCCTCCAGACACACTGCCTGCCTTTGGGAGTCGCGACAGGGCCATGAATCTGGGACTCAAGATTTACGTGTCACTTCCGTGGCCACACAGGTTTTCTGCAGGGACCAGGCTGAAGTCCTCCTCAAGGACAGCTTCACCTTCATGCCGCAGGAGAGCCTCCATCCTTGCGAGTGTAATTTGGTCCATCCCAGTCCCCAGCAACCCTGGCTTACCTGAGCAAGCCCGGTGCTTTTGCCCAAAGGCAGACACTACGTTATTTATTACTGCTAATGAAGTTGCTTTGTTTGTTCTATTGCTTAGGGGAATAACTTAACGTCTCAGAATGCCCTTTAACAGTATTTGGCTTTGTTTATTAAATATTTATCTTGCAAGATAAATGTGGATATGGGCATCCTATCGGGATAACTTCTGGAAGGAGAGAGCGTCAAGAGTCTCAGAGGATAAAATGGGTGTAGAGATCCAGGTTGGGTTGTTATCCAGAGCAGCACACAGCACCCATCCTTCCTAACAGTGTAAAAGATAAACAGTTTCATCTACCTCATGCTCAGTTTCTCAGTTTATCCCCAGCAGCCAAAAGGAAGTGGATCTGACATGTTTAGGAGACTTGTGCGCTTCTTTGCCTGGGATCTGACACTTCTTCCCTCCTCCTGGTGTAAAATGACTACGCTTCCCAAAACAGTGAAAGGGAATCCTGCAGGTTGTCGCGTTGTTGCTGTTGCTACAGGAAGGGTTTGGCAGGGGAGGAAGGGAAAGCAGGATGGCACCGGTATAGGAAGCCTTCAGCAGCAGTACGGAAAAGGGAAGGGGAGAGAGGGAATCGCACGGATGGAGCCCAGCTGGGATTAGCCTGTTCCCTGGTAAGCCTGCAGGCTGAGTACACACCTGCTGAGCCTTTCTTTGGGTAAGCAAAAGGCAGAGGAAATAGAGATAAATGCAACAGGTTAAGCAGTTATGATTAGAAGCGAGCACTGTAGGCTATCCTGAAGCTTTGCAGGGAAGTCAAGACAGCCTCCAAACCCCTCCCCCAGCAATGCTAGCAGAGTTTGATGAGACCCGGCAGTCAGTCTAAGACTCACAGGATCTACCTTACAGGGGTTTTACAAATGTCCTGTCCAGTGGACCCTAATTCCCCATCTCTGCCCTCGACGCCCAGACAGGAATAGGCAGGCGGGAAGTGACGCTGCTCTCTTGCACAGTCGTGTTGTACAAGTCGGAGTGAAGATGCCATCTCCTTTCTGCCCGTGCACGTGGCTGGCATGCCAATCTGGCCTTTTGGGTCGGAGCCCACTGCAGCTGTTTACAGAGAGAGGGTCACCCCCATGGCGTCCTCCTGTGGGGAGGGTGACTCCCCTGGCCTCACTCAGCTGGAAGCTGCTGTAAGGGAAGAATAACCGTCTCTTCCTGATGTGCATGGGAATAGAGCTGAGAGGGAGTGGTGTGGATTCAGCCTCCAGCCACCTGCTGTACAGAACGGGCAGATCATTACCCAGAGAGCTCTGTAATTTTGCTTTGCAAATGCTTGCCCACTGGCGCAGAGCCTGAGGAGGAGAAGGGGGAGAGGGAGGCTGCTCACAGCTCTGCATGCCAAAAAGGCACTTTACCACACATGTGGCCACCAACGCTTTTGCAGCCGTGAGACCTCACAGGCTTAACCCTCTCTGCTGCTCCCCAAGCCAGCTTTTTGTAAGAGGGGAGGAAGAAGTGGCAAGAGGGGGCAGAGAGGGAAAGAATAAGCGGCTGTTGAAAGGAGAGAAGAAAGAGCAACGCAGGGAAAGGAAGAGGACACGATGGCTAGGGAAGGGGGAGCATGCAGGCCATGGAGGCATGTCGAGACAGGAGTCTCTGCCAGAGCTGACAGCATGAAAGGGAGAAGACTCCATCCCCAAGGTCTCCCAAGCAGGCAAGGTGTAAGCATCCTCTGGGAACTAACAGCAAGAGCAATGAAGAGCCTCCTTGGGACTTTCTCCTAAGCACACGAAGGCTTTGCAGAGCCTGCTTCTGGGGGAAACCTGGCTCACATAGATACACTGCTTGCAACTACAGCAGCCTGCCATTCCTCCTGCCTCCCCCACCTCCCCACAGCTTTTAAATTTGTGGGCAAATTTCAGCTAAATCTTTGACACGGCTACGTCTCCATCTGGTATTATATTTTTACAAGTTTCATGAAAACAGGCAAATGGATAGCAGAGAGAAGCCAAGTTTCTATGAAGGGACATGCTGAAGTGTGAATTCAACAGTATTATCACCCAGCAGAGAACCCAAACAGGAGAGTGGTGCTATGAATAAGTGTCACAACAAAGTTCAAACTCTAACTCTCTGAATAGTAGTTTTTTGGCCAGCAATTGTGCAAAACCACTATGATTTGAATAAGCCGGACCCCCAGATTCTGTTCCATGCTGATACCTGCTCTCCCTCCGATTTTGTTTGAGTCCATTCCCCAGGGATGTCCCCTCTGTACATCAGAGAAGGCAGCAAGTTGAACCCAGCTGGGAACAAGTGTAAACCCAAGTGCTCATCAATCATTTTCTTTGAAGCGCTCCCTGCCCTGCAACCACTGAGCCCTCACGCACAGAGTCAGAAGATGGCTGCATCCTACAGAGGATCTCTACAGAGATCTGTGCAGAGCTTCACAGGCAGCAGGGCCTTTACTGCACCATCTTGCATTGCGCCAAGAATCGGTGCGGCTCTGATAGAGGTATGCCCCGAGAGGGTGCGTGTGGCCAGGGTGCTGCACACCAGTGAGTGAAGAGAGGGCCTCTACTGCTTTCCCTATTTTCCAGTTCATATTTTGTTCTCTGCTGCTAGGTCCATGCCCAGGGAAGATGTTTTCAGTATAGAAGGGAAATAAGGCTCAATTGTTCGCACCCACACCCAGCTCCCACTTCCCTAGCATGCTGGGAAAGCCTGTTCTTCTAAAAGCACTTCTAGAAGTTCCTTCTACGTTCAGGTAGCTCCAATAAGGGCAATGCTTCACACTTTTCAGGTACGATTCCCCAGCCTTGCCTTAAGGGCTCTGGCTAAAACAAACATAGTGCCAACGACAGAAACATCTGGGGAAAAAAAAAAGTATAAGTCATAAGGAAGCAGTTCTTTGGTATCCACGGCCAGATGCACTCCTCTTTATAACAGAGCACCTGTTTTCTACTTCGCAAGTACTCTCAATTTCTAATAGTATAAGCCACAAGAAAACTAGATCCGTTTTAGCCACCTGATCTACTGTAGCAGCAAACACGCATCCCAATTCTGCTGGCACTATTATATGCTCCAGTAGCACCCTTGACTTACAGGATATTTACTGGACTTAAAGTCAATTTAAGAAGCAGCAGGATAACATTTTTGCATGTAATTTGATGACATTTTGATGACTCACACCATTTTGTCACAAATTTGCATCAGCCCTTATTTTTCTAATTATTTCTAAAAGTGTGCTATGAGTTTTTCAAGCATCTAATTAGGGAATGGTTGCCCTGAAAAGCTCCAGTCTGAGCCCCTTGATCCTACACATATACATGAAGGCTTGACTTCAGCATCAGGGCTTCAGATATAAAAACGGACAAGGGGCAGGCATGAAGGGAACAAACCCTAGGATGACTAAGAGACTGTTCTACGTGTTGGCTGTTATGATTTTTTTTTCTTCCCTTTCTCCTGAATTTTCCATCCAGCTCTTACCCACTCACAACACAGTGCAGTGACAGGTGAGTCTTTCCTGAGAAAGAGCTGAGAAACTGAAAACCTTAACTTTAAAACGAAAGAGTCCCTTCAGTCACACTAACACTGCCCAGTGTGATGTTGGAATACAGCTGGGAATTAATGGGTCAGAACAAAAGATTTTCCCCAAACCGGAAAAAATTATGTATTGCTGTTGAATTGCTTCATTTCTTTCCTAAGTACATGAGGCAGAGTTCTCATCAATAAAATTTCAAGAAAAGAAAAAAAAGAAATCAAAAAAAGCGGAGACTTTCTATATTTAGCGGCTTCTGCATTTTGGCACATTTGCTTGCTAAAAATACCTAAATGCACTTATTGGTGGGGTGGGGGAATCAGCATTTCTGCTTTTTACCATCCAATTATCCCAGCAACAAGAGAGGTAGACAGTTGCAATTTGAGATTCCCTGACAGTTGCCTGCTGAACGTACGGCATTTAAACGCCTGTGTTTGCAGAAGGTGGCGAGGAACCCGATCCAGCAGGCTGGCCCTGGGGCTAGCAGGTAGCCAAGGTGCTCGGCAGCACGCCCGGGTGTGCCAGTGCTCAGCCCGGAGAGCCCGTGGTCTGAAGTACCACTCCTCACCTGAGGCAGAGAAAAGGTGCCCACATCTCCCTTGGGCAAGGCAGAGGGGACGGGGCCACAGGCCACCAAAGCCAGCAGCAGGGCATGCACAGGGAGGGAGGACATGCCTGGAGCAAGGTGCCTGCCCAGACTCTCAGCCCAGGACACTTCTGAGCAACCGGGATGCACAACCCAATCCCCATTCCTGGATTAGGGTGCAATTTATTTCTGTAGGGAATATGGGACTACGCTTACTGTTTCTTCTAAGCACTGACCCTACATGGTGTCTGTTAGGTTGCCCAGTGGCCAGCACAGGTGGGGTTGATTGCCGCAACCAGTCCCATTTGCTGGCTGCATCTCTGAAGAAAGCTGCTGGTGCTGCTGCAGGATTGTGCTGCCCACATGCATTATTAGGGAATGCATCCTGGCTCACCCGCGTTACATTTTTGGACCAGGACCTACAGACAAGTTTCCTTGAGTCAGTTCTTAGGTTCAGCCTTCTTTGTATGTGACTGGTCAGGTTAACAGGGCTTCCTAGGACTCAGCCTTCCCTTCCATATAAATAATATAATTAGTAACTACCTCCAAGCATGAAGTGGATTTTATGAGTATACTGAAGCTGCTGAGAGCTATTGGTTTAAAGTGCTGAGCCATATCCTTTCAACACGACAGGCCCTGAACCTAAAGTAGAAGTTATTCTTAAAAGAAGCCTAGCAGCTGATATGGATTTCCAAGAGCAGCTCTATTCACAGTTTCCTTTTCCAACAGAGTAACAGGGCTTGGGAGGCAGCGAGTGCTATGTCTCGACTCTAGTGAAGCTTTTGACATTTTGACATGTGACTCATGATATTCAAGAAGAGATTGTCTAGGTGAACCTGCTGTGGGATAATAACATTTGGTTAGAAAAACATTTCTTGAAAATAGTTATCATTATTTCATTGCCAGATGAAAGATGTATTGAGTGGATCCTACAGGTGTTCATTGGAGGGTCCAGCACTAGTCAATGTTTCCATTAATGACTTGGATAATGGAATAAAGAGTATACTTATTAAATCTGCAGATGACATCAAGCTGGGAGGGACTGAATACGCTGGAGAACAGAAATAGAATACAAGACAATCACAGCAAATTGGACAAATGATCTGAGAACACAAGATGAAATTCAACCAGGACATATTCATATAATTAGACTTAAGCAGGAATAATCAACTTCATAAATACAGAAAAAGGAACAGCAGGCGAGGTGGCAATTCTACAGAAAGGGGTCTGGAAGTTAACGTACATCACAAGCTGAAAAGCAGTAAAAAAACCTTTTCTCACCACCACAAGACAATCAGGTATCATATTGCAACACTAAGGTTAGTCTGATAGACCTGTGATGTAGGTTCTTCCCTGGAGGATTACGTCCAGTGTTGGGTGTCCCACTCTGAGACAGAGGCCAATTGGAGAGAGCCCAGGAGAGACAAAGGGGAATGGTGAAACATTTAGAATCTGTGGCCAATGAGAGTATAGGGGACAGAGGATGCCTAGATAAAGAAAGGACGACTCGGGGAGGACACCACAACAGTTTTCAAATACCTGAACAGCTGCTACAAGGAAAAGAATAATGTGTTTTCCATGCCCATGGGGAGTAAGAGACAATAAGTTTAACTTCAGCATGGAAGATTTGAGTTAATCTGTTAAGAACAGGGAAGCACTGGAATAGATTGCCCAGAGCTCAGTCAAAATATTGTCAAGGGCAAAGGAGGTGCAGCTGAACATGCCTGGGGCAAGGAGATGGAATAGATGATCTCTCAAAGTCTCTTCCAATCCTATTTCCCATAGCTTTTTTGATCAGTAGTAGCAAGTTTAAAGAGAGAACTTTCCATTCCCCCTCCCTTGTATCAGATATTTTTCACAATGGAAAGGGAGAGTTTTCAAGTTTTTACAGTGCAGCAAAACACACACACACACCAGTCCCTACCCAGCTTCAGCAAATCTATTTTCTAAATACACCAGATACACGCTTAGGTAGTCTCAACCCTATGTGGAACAGAGCTTGAGACATTAATCTTTCAGCAAAAAACCCACAGTCCTCTCTAACAAGCCTGCGTAACTGTTCCTTGGGGTGACTACGGAGCCACAGAGCCCCGCGGCTCACTGCACATGCCTTCCTCGCTCAGTAGCCCCGGCTAAGAAAAGCATTTACATCCCAGGTTCACTGGTCTGTGCAGTCCCAAAAATAAAGAGGTCTTGGGGTTTTGATGTTTTTGTTTTAATGTTTTCCGGTGGAAACTTCTCATACATTAAATCTCATGCACTCACCCAATAAACTAAGGTCATGTCTAAAAAGATTATAAAGCCCTAAAACCAGTATCAGTCTCAGACTCTGAGCATAGGACCAACAGCAACCAATGTTTGCAAAATCTGTGTTTGAAATCAACGCCCTATCTCTTTATGAGAAGAGGAGAAGCACTTCTGACAAGAGCCAGAGCTGCTGCAGGACCCGTTGCACAAGGGGACTCCAGGCTATCCTGCTGGAAGGCAGAGCACACCCTTGGAGATGGGGAGGGACTACGTGCCAGGAACACCGTGCCCTGCAGCGCTCCCAAGCTGAACAGGACATGGGTTATGGATGTGTGTACTACCGTGAGAAGAAAAAGTGACCACAGGACTATAATTAGGAAAAGCAGGGTAGACAAAGACGTATTCCTTATTTCTTAAGTGACCGTAAAACTTTCCTGGTGTCAAGATGATCAGGAGTGCATGAAACACTCCCTCCCATGCCATGGATGTGTGTCCGTACGGACCCATGGCAACTCTCTCCAAATTGAGAAGGTCATGCTCCCTATTCAGTCTGCCAGTGATGAGGATAATTAATGCCATTTCTTAGATCGGCCATAAAGTCCCAGACCAGCACCTAGCAAAGTCAACCAGTAACGTATTTTGATGCTAAAGAGCTTTTGAGAGAAGCTGTCAGCTGGCCCCGGTTGTCCCAGCTCCTCCTGCAGGGCCTCAGCTGCTGCAGGGTTTTCCTCCCAGCGCTCAGGCTCTGGCTGCCTGGCGAGGGGCTGGTCCTGCCGACACTGAGCACCCCTTGCTTTTGGGGATCAATGGGAAACGAGGGCTCGGGGCGACCGCTTAGGGTCAGAGCAATTTTGGTACAAGACAGAAGGATCTCCCGCTGCGCCTTGTCTGTGGAGATGCGGGTCCCTGCAGCCTGTCCGAGCGGCTCTGCTGCAGGGGCAGGGCACAATCACGCTTTTCTTATCAAGGCGCTCAGGGGGGCAGCGGGGACCCACGGGGCGGAGGACCATCTCTGCGGCTGGCCATCCTTCCTCTCCCGTCTCTCGCCCACGGCATCTCTGAGCGATGCTCCCATCGCTGGCTGTGCCCCTGCTGCTTGAGTTAATTACAGTAATTATACCTGCGCTCCTCAGCTCCAGCTCCCTTTTGTTGTCACTTCCCTGCCCGTTCATTTGCAAATCTAATCGCTCAGTGGATTTTTTAAAAAGAAAAAGGGTAGGGAGGGCAAAGATACAAATGAAGAAAGAAAGTATGATTCCTGTAACAGCAACACAACGGGAATTGAGAAGCCATTGAGCAGCACCAGGTGTTTTATTTAGTGCCCCTGCGAGGGCTGCGTGCCGCTCCCGGCTCGGACAGGCCTTTGCTGAGCTACAAAGAGCGGGGGGAAGAAAGAAAATATCGCATCAGCCTGCCCCAGTGCCTGCCAAATTGCCTCGATCAAGGTTCCCAGCAGAGCTCAAGATACTGTCCAGTGCTTCAGAGCAGACTTGCAGAGGGGCAGCAGAGCTTCCCCGGGCACCCAGTGCTGCCAGCACGTCTGGCATGGCAGGATGCCCACATGGGCACGGGCACCGGGGACCTCCAGCAACTGCTCTTCTCAGTGCTGGGTCCCACACGTTTCTTGGGCAGGTTTCATGTGGGCAAGGGGTGCTGCGGTATCAGCTGTGGAAACACAAGTCTCTTTTCATGCCTGGGAGCGGAGGCTTTCCAGCAGTGACCATGGAAGAGCCACTGCTAGAGGTGAGCATGCAAATCAGGTCACCTGTCCGATAAGGACAGGTTTGAGGTCGGTCCTTTGAATAAAGTGGGGGGAAAAAAATGTAACCGGAAAAAAAACGGCTTCCTAGCTGTTTTCAGGTGCTCTGAAGAGGAGGAAGCAAAAAGGGGAAGCCTCTGTTGATTCCTGCCAGCCGACACCGGAACCAGTGTTATACCACTGTCACAGGGCAGCAAGGCGGAGCAGTGGGGTTTGTTCACCCAATACTGCGTACACAATTTCAAGGAGAAAAGTACAAAACAGTGTGATTTTTGTCTTTAGGGCCAATAGATAGAGACAGTGAAACAGAGCAAGGGGCAAAGAAACGCCCTAGTTCCTTTGCACTAAGCACTTATATTATACCGACTGCACTAAGCAATTATATTATACTGATCTGGAGCACCCCCACACCAGCCCTAACACCAGTTTGCCAGTGTAGCCACACACTTCTGAGCTTGTTCACGTTATCATCCTGGATGCCAGAATTTCCCACTGTGCAACGTTTTGCCACTCAGCACTAGAGCTGGTTTCTCTCATTGGCCATGCTGGAAAGGCAGCCCAGGTGGCTGCCGGCAAAAGTCCAGGAGTTTGAGAAGGTGAAGATTAAACTAACTCCTCTGATAAAGTATAAGAAGAATAATTTTTTTCTTTTTTTTTTTTTTAAGAAGGCTGAAAATAGTTGATGTTTTTCATGATCAGAGCAGATGTTTCTTATCACAGTATGTTTGCACACAAAACATTTATTGCTTTGCATATCTGCACAGGCAAGAAAGCATTGTAGAGAATGGGGAAGAGCAAGAGTTAGAGAGACCTTCTGAACATCATGGGAAGGCAGAGAAGTAGTTAAGGAAACAGGTCAGAACTGTAAAGCATTCCTATTTTGAGGCAATATCCAACTGGAATTTTTTTAGCGAAGTGAGAGCAACAAATTCATTTTAATATAACTGTGAAAAAAAAAAATGCAAACCCCCAAAAGTAATGTCTTGTTTCCAGGCAAGAAATACAAAGCAAGAGTACTGAGCAACATATAACTGCAGTGTGGCAAACTAGAGAGTCTCCAAGTCCTTTAGATGACGTGCTCAAAAGGATTTTCCATCTCCCAGGAGGCTGATTGCTGGGGG
Source organism: Dromas ardeola (assembly GCA_013398915.1). Classification (NCBI taxonomy): domain Eukaryota; kingdom Metazoa; phylum Chordata; class Aves; order Charadriiformes; family Dromadidae; genus Dromas; species Dromas ardeola. Next base: position 262,116 of record VYZM01002710.1, read on the forward strand.
AGGAGAGAAAGGACCTGCAATTAGGTTGATTAAAATAGTGGTCCCAGTATGGTCTGTTCTTCACTGTTGCCAGGAGACTAGAAGGCTGGGATGAACTGTTCAACCTTTTTGTAACAAAAATAGGTGTTTACTTCCACACTGTACGATCTTGGCTCTCTCCAAGGCTGCGCATTCTCTGTTAGTCCTCCAGAAAAAAAAAGTCCCAACCCAACTTAACTTTCTTAGACCCGTGTTAAGATCGATTTACCATGTCCAAAACCACACCAATTCTTCCCTGCCTCCATCCTCCCAGCCTAGTGCCCAGCTCCAGGCTCTATGCTAAACATTCAGTGGCTTTTCTTTCACTTATTATAATATTAATCCTGTCTCTCCCTCCTGATCTGGACCCTAGTCCCAGATAAGCAGGGGTTAACTGATTCCAGGTTACTCGCCCCCACCACAGGATACCTGGCTCAGCTGATGGGTGAGGACATTGAGATGGGCAGCCACTCACGCGTTATTAAGTGGACATGCACTACCTGCAGTCAGTGACTCACGCTGGAAAAGCGTAAGAAGTAAAAACACTTCAGGAAACAGAGGATCTCGGTGTAGAAGCCAAGCCAGGCTATCTTACCAACTTCATTTTACTCTCCCTTTTCCCAGCTGATCCAAAAGTGAAAGGAAACACTGAGTATACTGGTGGGCGATGACTATAGTCCAAAGTGAAGCCCTAGTTTTTCGAAGTCCGTTTTGGGGACCATCCTAAAGCATACTGAAAAGAGGGGTGAAAAAAAAAAACAACACTCAAAGAAAAAAAAAAAAGTCTGCAGTAGGAGCTGTTGCGAAGTTAAAAGCCTGAAGATCTCCATGTATTCGAAGCATCTCTGTAGCCTGATTTAGACTATTTGCTTCAAGAGAAGTCTCATCTTTCCTAAAGCCAAGTGCATTAATGAAACTGAGCCAATGTGCCTTTTCTATGGCTTTCCCTTGTTTTGTTTCCTGCTACAGAAACTGTGCGTGCCAAGCAATGCACTTGCCTTTTAATGCCCCAGTGCCAACATCCTGAGCAGGGGGCAAGGGGCTGCGATAGATGGGTGGATAGTGGGCATGACAGTTTTGGAAAGGAAGGATAGAGATGACAGCGAAGGTAGAAAACCGCAAAAATAGCAGCAAAATTAGCTCAAAGCTTAAGTCTCTGCTACAAATGCTGTAGCGTGCATGTGGGGGAAGGGAGTTTGAATGCCAAGAGAGAGGATCCTTGCTCCTGTTAACACAGCGGCAACCAGGCAATAGCTGGAAAGAGCCATTTAAACCTCCCTGTGTGGCCGTGTTGTAACACAGCACATAATTACTCATCATGCTCCTTTCCCCAGCCCGCGCAGGCTGCCTGCTGCAAGAGCTGTACTGCGCAGCCCTCTCAGCACGGCTTGGCTGTGTGACTCCTTGGGTACCCTCCAGATCAGGCAAAAGGGATTTCATACAGTTACCAGAAAGCTTTCCTGGTTAAATCCCGTCGCACACACAAGGTTTGCCTCGTCACCACACCAAGCTCTCTAACTCCTTGCACTTGGGTGGAGAAAGGGAAGCGTAGCCTGAGAATAAGGGCAAGCAGCAGGAGCGCTACCAGAAAGTCTGCTTTCGTTTCTAGTCTTCAGGCCCTTCACCAGACTCAGACTGGACACCAGCCCTGTTTAGCACTTCTCCTCCGCATCCGCTCCATCACATGCACCCAGCATTGCGAACCAGGACCTCCAAAGAGGGCATGCACATCCAGGGCTCAGGTGGGAGCACAAAGGCACGTTAGTGAAGGATACAAACTCACTGTTATTAGCACCAGAAAGAGAGCCTCAGGTTTCCCACCAGCATTCTAATAGAAGCATTTCTGCTGCAAAACCACCTTGACTGGATGTCAAGGACACATTATAAAGGCAGGTCAATCCAGGTGTGAAGCAATGTAGCACAGAGATAGCAGCTGAAAGATTGCCAGAAGCACAAAAACTAAGAATACACCCAAGAACCTTAAAACCAGCATGCTCACTCTGGCATTAGTAAATTAATTCCTTCCTAAAACCTCAGATGCTAATTACTTGTGCATTTTAATTTTTGTACTTAGCATTCTTCTGTCCAAATTAAAGTAAATCTAATTTAATGCCCCAACACAAAGAGACTCCAAGTGTCTTTTTCCTTGAAAGCTTCTCCTGCTAGTCACTACCTAGATACCGAATCAGAATAGCATTATTTTAACTCCGAAGTGGGTTTTGTCTTACGTGTTGTGAACTGGGAAGACAGACGAAAAAATAGTGCAAGAGGGAGAGAATGTGCCTTCAATCCTGTCTGTCTAGAGCTATAACTATCCAGCTTCAACAAAGGCTACTGGGAGGGTTATGCAGCCCAGAGAGATGCACCACTACATGTTAACAGCATCCAGCAGATGCTTCTCGGGTTCCTTTCCTGACTCTTCAGGAAGGGACAGCCAGCCATAGAGCCCAAGGGTGCTTTTCTAGCTTATATTCAACAGTTCCTTTCTATTTACCAACCCTTCTTGGATAGCAGCCTCCTAGCCTTGCTTATAGTCCTTCCATCTTGGATATTACCCCTCTGACATTGTTTGTTTCTCAAGTTTCTAGAGGGTCCTCACAGCTAAGAGAAACATCCACCCCACTTGTGGCAGCATCTCCAGCCCTAGTGGCCACACAACATCAGGCATGGAGGAGCCCAGGGAAGGAAGGAAGGATGGACGCAGCAGGGGTTTCCTACAGAACCTGAAAAAGCCAAGACTTCTTTGAAGGGTCTGCACAAGCAAGAAGCTGTTATTTAGCTTATTGACAGCAAAGCAGGCGGTGAATTTACAGAACTACCTCTCCCTCCCAAAACAGTTTTGCCACAAATTTCTGTCACTTCACAAAAGCTCTTTGCATCCACCTTGATGACACCTTTGGAGGAAAGGCAGATGTTTGTCTCAGCAGATAGATGGCTTTGCAGATCCAGAGGAATCTGTGAGGTTATTGAGTAGCTGACATGGGCGGGGGATTAAGAAGACCATGGGTTATCTCTGTAATAAATACAGCCTGCCACAATTCTCCATATTTAAGAGTGGCCTCTCAGGGTCAATAGGCTTGGTAGCTTTGGTCAGTCAATAAGACCTGGTATTAACCTCAGCAGAAGCGTCAATTCCTGCATAATAAAACATGGTTTATGTTTTGAGTCTCCCAAAGACTTTTCTACTGCAAGCTTCTCCTCACATGGCTAAATCCCTTCAAAGTCTAGGGAGCAAAATAGAGGTGCTGGTGAGCCAACAGGCAGCAATGTTTTGAGCCTGTGTGAGCAATGTATTTGTGCACAAGGTCAAAACTCCCTCGCTGACAGGGGCTGAGGAGGAAAACAGGCAGGTAGAGACCTCCACAGAACACAGCACCCTTCAAAAACTTCAGCACCGCTTTGCTTTTCTCACACCTTCTCCCACCTGCCCTCAGCTGCCATCACACACCATCCCAGGCGCACAGCCTACACACGAGACTGGGTGAAGGTCCCCTCCTTTACTCATCGTCAGAGTCATGCAAAGAAGTCTAAGGAGAGATACGTTATCATGCATTCAAAAGCCACCACCATCTCCAGGAGCAGGACCTTCTCTAGCCACCCTTCCCTTGGCATTTTCCCAAACAGAAAACAGGGAAATACTTGCCTTTCTCCAGGTAACCAGGCAAAACGCCCCCCTCCTTAGGGCAACCTCACTGCTCCTGGCTCTGCCCCTTTCTCCCCTTCCTTCTCCACACCACCCATGTGTCACACCAAATGAGCTACCAAAGCCTTCATCAGATGCACTCGTTACCTCCAGCAAGAGAAAAAGCAGCCACAACCCAGAGCTACAACCTCGTTACCGTTTCTAATAAGCTGACGGAAAAATATTTCTGCCTGATTAGAATCCTTAACGAGCTCCTAATTTTTATGAGTGGAAGCTGGCTGGCCTCCCGTTTTGTCCCATCTGTAATAGCAGGACAGCTTCTAGCATCCCCCATGTATCTTTTTCCCTCAGCCCAGCAGGAAGAGGTATAGTCGCTCTTCACCAATCTGTACCGTGCCCTGGAAACAGCAAAAGAGAAATACTGCTGGTATTAATATATCAGCCCTTGCTGTAAATCAAGGGTTAAGCTTTCTGCTGCTTGGGAAAAACCTTTCTTTAGTCACTGGTGATGTCACCAAAGACGCCAGCCAAAGGCACTGAATCACGTTGTGCCCCAGAGACTGCTGGGGTTTTGAAGACCCTTTAACAAGTGCTTGAAACCAGGATGCTCTTTTTCCATTGTATTTTACCTATTAAAAAATTGTCCCCCTCAAGCAATGCATACTGTCAGGTGATCTCACTAGCAGAGGAAAACTACAAAATATGTATTTACAAAAGAGTGTGCAATCAAGACTGCACAGTGAGCACAGGTCTGGGGTCTCCCAAGGCAGAAATGCAGATCAGGTGCTGACACACTTCCCCCAGATGTCCTCCCTGCTGGCAGCTTCAGGGGGAGGGTGGAGAAGCTGGGATAGGGAATATCTTGTCATCCCAAGGGCGATCTCTTCAGGGCGGGCTTGTGGTGTACCTGCAAGACTGCTCTTTGAATCTCATCAAGAGTTTTCTTGTCTTCTTTCAGCTTGGGACCGCAGAGGTCCCCACGAGACCCTGACGCTTGGCAGCCTCCACGTTCCCCCAGCACTGCAGGCCCAGCAGGCAGTGGCGATCAATAGAAGGATCCAGCCCCTCTCCACCCCACATATAAAGTCTGAGACTTTATACCATGGAATAGTCCTCCACCTTCATCTCCTGTCCATTTGTCTCCAACTCTGCATCCTGCAAATTCTTCAGCCAACACCCTTGCAGCCCCCATTCTTGACGACTTCTCCAAAAGCCATGACAGCCAGAAGTTCCTCTCATCAAGCTATTCCTTCTTCCATAGTGACCAGCAATGTCTTTTCTCTGACTTCCCAACAGTCCTTTACACAGACCGCCATGCAGCCCAATGCGTGGGAGTGGACAGGAGAGGTTCTCCAAGCCCAGCTTACCATATAACACAACTGATGCGATGGTCACAGGCAGCATCAGTTTGAGTGGAAGAAAACAAACGCAAACAATAATTGCTCTGATTGATTAAATACTAAAGATGGAACATACCTTTACTGTATTTTAAAGGCCATCTTTGGAGTTTACCTGCAGTTTACTGGAGCAACTGAACTGATCTTGGGAACTCAGATGCCTCATGTGGTCTTGGTGATTCAACTCCAGCCCACATAACTCAAGTGCCCAAGATGATCTGGTGATGTGACAGAGCCAGGTGACTCATACGACCAGGAGGGCTTGGACAGGACACCCCAGTAAGCACTGTGACTCAGTCTTTGCCACTGTTGTGTCACGAGGAATGGCTGGGCCCAGATAGACACAGTCAATTGGTTAGTCACTGTGCCCTGCACTGGTTATAAAGATAAAGGTTTCAGTTATTGAAAACAGGCACAGTTGCATTACATGTAAATACATACATATATATATATTTATATATGTTAACAGAAGATACAGAAACTTTCTTCTTAGAAGTTTAGACCTGTTATAAACAGCAGCATGGAGTAGGAAGAAACTTCTCCAGCTGGCAAGTCTTAAATATTGTCCATTAGTGTGGCTTTTCCACCTCTCTCTGGGCCAGCCAGGATGAACTCCTTTTGGAGGTTGCAGTCTGGACTAGATGGAGCATTGGTCTAATCTGGCCATTAAGATTCCAGTTTAATATTAGAAAGGGCAGCTTTTAACTATGACTAGTGTTAACATTTCAATGACTGTTTCCATTCAGACATCACCACTGCAGTTCAGTCTGTGTAATGCCAGATGTTCAGGGCATGTGGTTTGTCCTTCCAGCAAAGGAGAACGAGGAGATTTGTGCCTGGAAATATTCTACACATTTTCTCTATACACGCAGCCCTGGAGCAGAGGTGGTTTAAAGCCTGCAAGGGCTCTGTGGGGGACTTCAGCCCAGGACTGGTGTGGATTTCCCTTTGAACTGATGTTAACAGATGACCAAGCAGTGGTGCATACAAGGCTCTCTCTTTAGGGCTCCTGGCTCTGCCCCAAATCTTGCAAAACCACCGTGCCACATCACATCCTTCCATGGCCAAACATAAGAAAAATAACTTGAAAGACTATTTGTAGTGGGATCACCCATTGACACATGCCTTAACAATACAAACATATCCTGTCTCTTGCCACTAGTTATACATTTTTTAACTGAGGCATTCATACTCCGCACTCATAACACTTTCGATCCATATATATTAAAGCACTTCTGTGGAAAGAGAGATACTGTGTAGGCTGGTAGGAGCCTAGAGATAATCTGTTAAGATTTGGTAATAGTGGCTAATGCATTCATTGACCCAGTAGAAGATGTACAAAAAAGTGACAAAACCCTCTGCCCAACATGTAGTTGGTTTAGTGTGAAGCCCAGAATGGCTTCGCTGGAGTAATGTAGTGTGGAGTTCAAAAACATCTTTCTGTGAATACCATAGTATCACAGAGCTGCCTTTGTACGTTAAATTCTCCTGGTTCTAAGTGTAGTGTCCAGCAGGACCTGTCGTTTGAATCCGTACGGCATAAAATACCTGCCTGAGCGCTTCTCATTGCCATCCCAATAGAGGCAATGGGGGCAGAGATTAAACAGCACTCTCTGCTCTCCGCTTCTCCCATTTGTAACCCTGTGGCATTTATTTCTGGGCAAGAGGCTGCACTGTCCCACTGTGGAGAGATCCCGGGCAGCTGTTTTCCATTGAACACGTGAGAAATCAATGACAAAATGAGGGTGCTGGTGGAGGCTGAGTCCCATCCTGCTGTAACACACCCAGACCCCTTCTGTCCCTAGCCGAGCAAGAGCCCTTGACGTTTTGCTCTATGCTTTTATTTCCCCTTTCGCTTTTCTTCCCCTCCAAACCACGCTGCTCTCTCTTAGAGTTGCCCACTGTCTCCTTCTCCGTCCGCTGTCCATGCTCAAAACGATTAACTCTGCCACTTTCCCTAGGTCTGTTCCTCTGAAGATTAGTCTCATGTTTGGAGTGGATAATCCATCAACCAAATGGCCAGCTGCCACCCAGGGGTCTAACGCAGTCCTTTGGCACTCGTGCTGGAAGGTCTCTCTGGCTGCACGGCCGGTGGAGTGTGGAGAATGCAGTGCATCGGGAGCAAAACCGGCTCGGGCTGGAGTTTAGCGTTCCAGCCAGCACGGGCACACATCGACATGCGCACACATGTGCACGCTCATACAAGCAGCTGCACAGCCTCAAATCTCAGGATATGGCCAAAAGAAGAGCCCAGGAATGAATTAGCCATCAGGAGACACCTTACACTGCAGAGACCAAGAGCCGGGTAGTGTTGACTTACGGATCCTGCACAGTGTTATTATCTGAGGCAAGTGAGAAAGTGAACTGAAGCTGAACACGGTGCCCATGCTGAGCCCACATGCCGTGGGCACACAGGGTGCCTTGAGCCCTGTTCTTGTGGTGCTTCTGGACCTCCCTGCCAGGGCTGCTGCTCCTGCAGGCCGGCTGATGGGCTGCAGCCTGCCGTGGTTAGACAGCATCTCCTTTGCCCTGCTAACAGCCTTTCTGCACACAGCGCCCAGGCCGTCCTCTCATGAAGTGCGAGATGGCACCTCCTGGCCCAGTTATGCCACTGCAGACCTGGCTCTCAAAATAGCCCTGCCAAAACGCCTCCAGCCCAACCACTGTGTCTGTCCCAGCCACCTGCCCAGGCTGAGCTGAGGTCTGAGTTACACCACTATTTAAGACCAAACTGTTGTTCTTCAGAGTGGTCTGAAACGCATTCAACATCCCTCTGCAATAATGACCATCAACAAGCAACATCGGCATCTTTACGATATGGCCCAAACCCCAGCCAGGCCTCCTTCAGCCCACCAAGATATCTTGGCGAGGCAAACCAAGAGGGACAGAAACATCACCGCAGAGTGGGTTTCAAAGGCAGGATCCAGCAAGAAAAGAAAGCGGGAAATGTCTCGGCACGTGGATGCGCCACGCGGTCTGCTCTGGGCAGCTGGGCACGGCCCCACCAGCTTCATGCAGCTGGGATGGGGCAACGTCTGCCTCCTGGCTAAAGCACAGAGCAAAGGGAAGCCGCCTGCCCCACGCCAGCTGGGAGTCCCTCCCCCTGCCCCCGTCGCCGTGCCCGTAGCACTGGCCAGCTGTGCCACGAGGTGAGAGCGCGTGGGCTGTCAGCGCAGCAGAAACTGGGGAAAAATCGGGCTGAGAAAACCGGTTGCAGGTGGGAAAAATATGCGAGAGGAGAGGTCGAACAGTGAGAAGCAGGCTGCTTGCTGGGAGCGGGGCTGAGATGGCCAGGCTGCTGGCGGAGTGAATAGAGATCTGGCTGATATAACAAGCCATTTAAGAAGTCCAGCTTCCTCTGCTTTTCAATATCTGTGCTTGCCTTTCTTTCCTTTATGTTTCCCTTGTTAGTCAGCTTTTTAAGGGCAGACAGCTTATCCCATCAAGCTGCCCTAAGAGGAGGGACTGGGCTGTCTGACTCCCTACCAGTTCCCTAGTGACGGGCATTTATTCAAATCTTTCTCCAGTTTCAACTGAGAGAGAGGCACAGAGATCCCAGAGATAATGAAAGTCCTTTAGATTTAATGAAAATAGGTAGGTGGATAGAAGAGAGAGGACCCTCTGAGCGTCCCCACTGCGGGAGAGATTGCAGCGTGAGCTAAACTATCCAGCATATCAACTATAAACTATCAAACCTTCATGGGAGAACCCATGTAAATACCCCAGGCCAGAGGAAACACATTTAATCCTCCCCTGCACTCTGAAGGGCACTTGCAGCTGGACAGGGAGCAGGGATTCAGCAGGCGATGGGAGGCAGGCACAGCCCGTCATGGCTGGATCAGCGGCAGGTCTCTGCTCCCGTGGCCTCTGCGCAGACGGAGGGCATGGCTGTCTGGGAGCAGATGCATCCGTTGCACCCCGTCTGCTATCGCGTAGATTCCCTTCCCGACATCATTGGCCAGCGCTGAACTGTGCATTGATGTCCGGGACTGCCAAAAGTGTTTAAAAGGCCTCTCCATCTCTCACGAAGGAAAGAGCATCCTCATCCTTCTTTACACCTGTCCCAAGGAGACTGTATCCTCTAGGCTAACGATGCTGGGCCAGCTCCCTAGCGAAGCCACACTGTGCCGCTAACGCTGCTGCATCCTCTAGGCAGAGCGAGGCCAACGAGCCTGCTCTCTGTGCAAGTCTTCCCACACCCGCTCCCCAAATAAGCTCACGCCAGGTCACAGCCTGACTCCACCGCTGACTTTGCTGGCACGCGAGTGCCCGCCACTTCCTTCAGAAGCTGCCGAACAATCTGAACCGGGATTAATGATGGATGCGACTCCTGCCTGCTCCCTGCGGATTTTTCTGTACTCTGCTTGAGAGATCCCATTTCCCCCTCTGAAGGAAGAAGGCAGCAAATGGCAGGGCATGATCCCTCCTGTTTGCACTGAAACATTGGCGGTGCCAGCACATAAAAAATGGAAGGAGCCGCATACCTTCCTCTTTTAAAAACAGAAGGGTTAGGATACTCTTCGAGCTTAGAAACGAACTTAAGGCCAAGGCTGACATTTCAGGGATTGCTGCCAATTAACTTAATGAATAAAATTCTCCTCTTCAGCCGTGCCTCTGTGCACGCAGGAGAGGAGCCTGATTGTTTTCCTGCCCCAGTTCTGGATAATAATTTTTGCTGCATTCACTCGGAGACATCTGTCTGTTTTCATGCCTGCAGTGGAAGCTGGTGTTGAAGTTGCATCTGCTGAGGAGCCTCTCTCCTCCCCATCCTGGGGGCTATTTCAGGGCAAAAAATACCCATTAACTGCTTACACTGAAGCACACACTTAACAAAAGCATGAGCAAAAAACACAATGATGCACCAAGCTCCCCATATAACTCATTGACTGCCGCCGTGCCCGGAGAGATGGAGGGAGCGGAGGCCAGCAGCAGGGTGGCTGGTTGCGCCGCGGTGGCCCGGCCGCACGGGCTGCCCAGCCCCACGCCTGCGCCACGGCCTGGGCGCCACAGCTCGCTGCCGGGGCATCGCAATGCAACCGAGACCTCCAGCGTGCGCCATGGCCCCACGCAGCCCCTCTTCCCGAGGGCGGCTGGGCTTTCCAGGCGGCTCTCCTTGCCTGTCCCCCAAGGGGACACGCGCTGCCGCGAACCCCCGAGGTCCTACTCCTTCCCTGCGGACCCAAATCCACATCATGTTCACCCTCCTCCTGCCACCGCTGAGGCCTGAGCGGCGCTTCCCAGCCTTGCAAGCGGCTGTTTCACCGACCACAACTTAGAGATGCTGAATAAAATAGCAGCGAGTTCCCAAAGCCACTATAAAAAGAGAAAGGGAGCAAGAAAGGGCTGGATGCGCCGTGTGTTTCAGGGCATACGAATGACTGGAAACAACCCCCAAATCCCTGAAAACTCACAGAAAACAGGAACAAAGGGTGTGAGAAAACCACAGAAGCAAGGGGGAGGCGGTGAGGAGAGGGGCTATTGATGTTCGAAACAGGCTCTTTAAAATGGAAGATAATGACACTGAAAATTATTCTGAGCTTTTCAAAGGCATAAATGACCAAACTGCCTCCTGACTCCTGAATTACATTATCCAGAAAGAACTTAATAGCATGTTATTATCGCTTCTCCTCGCTGACAGGATTTCGGCACTGAAAAGACAAACAAGAAGTGCATTCATAATCGCAACCGCGTTCACCTCTGCGACGCGCTGGCTGCAGCTAATTTCAGGTAAGTGTCTCAGCGGCCATCCCGGGGAGCTTGGCGGCGAGGTAATTGCCTTTGTCACTCCCTGGGGGGGGACCGGCTGGATGTCCCCGGGGGGGCGGCCGGTGCCGAAAACCTGCTGTATGGGGGAGAAAAGCATGGCCTGAGCTGGCCGGTGGCAGCTGATGGGGACCTACCCTGCCATAGGGCTGGATCCGGCAGGTCACGGTGCTCCCCGTCCCCGCAGGTACCTGCAAGGGGCCTGGGGCTGCGCAGATGGCAGCAGGGTCCCCATGTCTGCTGCAGCCACAGCTCCGCTGGCCCCCTGGGACCATATAAGTACGGGAGCAAGACAAGAAGGGGGGATGTAGGGACGTGCAAGTGCTGGGGAGTGAGCAAACAACCTGGCCTGACCCACCCAGGGACAGCCCCAACCTTTGGCATTTGTCGCATACGGTTACTTTTCATGACCAGCAGCCCTGGAGGTAGCGGTGCCGGTGATTTCTAGAGCTGGGCAGCCTGGCAAGCCCCTCTCCCTCTGCCCCTGCCACCCCATCCCGTGCCCCAGTTCAGAGGTCAGAAGGCAGCTCGGTCACGCTGTGCTCCTGACCGACCCTCATGCCCTGGCCATGCCCTGGGACGGGCATCATCGTGGTGTAAGCCAGGGATGACCCTGGCATCACACAGCACCATTGTGCCACCGTCTGAGGGGCACCGCAGCACAGCAGTTTGCTTTGGGCCATTCCCGAGGCCTTTCTTTTCATTTACTTTGTGTTTTATCAGCATGTGCCACTGCAGTCCAAAACCCCTCTCTCCCAGGAGGTGCCCCATCTCCTCCCAAAACCTCCCCCAACGGCCAGAGACGGGCCCAGCCGCAGCTACAGCAGGTCAGCACGGAAGCCCAGCCCGGAGGGAAAGCGACAGGGAAGGGAAAGAGGCAGAGAGCCATTCCGTGGGCTCTGCTCAGCTGCCACTGCCAGAGGACGCGTTTGCATGGGGCCACCCGGGACACAGAGCATGACCCAGCCCAGCGGGGTCCCCAGGCAGAAGACCGACCCTGCTGCAGTGCCAGTGTGACAAGCTGCACAGCGTTCTGTAGCCCCTGCCTGTGATTTATGTCCTAAGTTTAACAACATTTTGTTTCAGCAGCCATTCTCTGACATCCATAGGCCCCTGTGCGAGCAAAGGGTGTAGCTGTGATTTTTTTCCTCTTGTAGCACAATACGGCGAATAAACAATCCTTCCCCACTCCCAGCTGTGGACAGAGCTCACACAGCACACCCAGAGCTACCTGTGTCATCGGGGTGGGAGTCCCCAGCCCAGCCTCGTTGGTAGGCTCCGAGAGAGGGGCTGCAGGAGCACCCGCTCCCATAGCAAAATTCAGGTGCAGCCAGGGACAGGACATGTGGCACAGGAGCACCCGAGCAGCTTTGCAGCCTCATACGCTCCCACAGAGGCTCCTCCAGGTTCCACCTCTTGTTTGACCACTGCTTGGCGGAGAGTGTGAATGCAGCGAACAAAGGAAAACATGGGGAGAAGACCTGGGATGGAGCATGGAGCAGACTCCAAAATAAAGGAGTTGCCTGAACCGCATAACCCAGCCAGGATGCAGACTGAAGAGCAAACTGCAGGGAACAGCCCTTGGCCAGCGAGGGCTGTGACGGCGACCTTCACAGCTTGCACAGCTCTCCGTCTCGTTCCCTGGCTTCAGTAACTCTCATTCTTTGGCCACACAACTGAACAGCCAAGTATAATTTCTCCAGGGCGAGACTCTTCTCCCATAAAACTGACTGTTCAGCCTGCCGTGCAAAGTTAGCAGTGCCATCACACTTCTAGCTGACTTCCCAAACCACATCAATCTCCTTTCTTCCCTCTGTCTTTCTCTGGGGCTCTGTCTGGCTCACACCAATGCGTTTCAGGTGCGTTGATACCCCACAGTAAATCCCCAGCCCACATCACCTCATTGCTCAGGTCTCCACGCCGGCTGTTGCAGAACAGCTATTTCCATGCTGACCTTCTGCTCCTGGTGGCTATGCCAATGGGCTCGCCCTGCTCCGATTTACCTGATGGTCCCACGATACAGAGGAGCAACAGCAGTCCCAGCGCAGACTGGTGCAGCAGAGGCGTCCGTGGGACTGGCTGCCCTGTGATATATGCATCTTATATTGCCGAGTTTTCCTTTCAGCCTTATCGGCATGATGGATAGTTTAGCCGTGGTGAAGTACCAGATAGTAATAACAATGGCCATGATTACTATTTTTCATATTTTCTTTAAGAGCAATATGATATTACCAGGCTTCGTGCGTGTCACTTTGTTTATTAGCTACCATTTAGTAATCTCTTCCATCTTGGCTTTATTAAAGCGAGAGGCGCTGTTAGGCTGCGGGCTGAGAGGAGAGCAGGGGCTTGCGGGACAGCCAGCCTGGGCAGAGGCTCGCTTACATCCACGCTGAGCCCGGAGCTGCAGGCCTGCAAACCACCGGCAGCTAACGTGCATTTCACATGCAGACACGTCCTGCTGGGTCAGACCTAAGTCTTGTCCCCTTCTTTGCGGTGCTCCAGCTATAGGAAGAGGCTTTGTGAGTGTTATTTATGCTCGTTTGTGTAAGTAGGGAAAAGCAGGCTCAGCAAAAAAAAAGAATTTGAATCAAATGAAAATAAAGTAAAGTAAAATAAAATAGTAAAATACCAAAGCTCCTCCCTACTCCACACTACTCGTGCAGTCTGGTTCAACAGTTTTTACCAGACCACCAGAAACTGAAGTACCTGGATTACAGCAAGCAGCTCAAGAGGGAAGCTGTGCAAAGAGCAGCCAGCGATCTGACACGGTGGCTGATCTGGAGCCCCATGGAAGACGGCAAGCAGAGCAATGCTCTCTGGGTCACACAGGCCAACCTGGAATGTCCGTTACCCTTTGACAAGGCCACCTTGAGCTGCACAGGGTCGGCGGGAGGCGCGCGGGTCACGTCCTGCCCAGGGCTCCCTCAGGCACAGCAGCAGGCGAACGCACGGCAATGATCCCTGCAGGGAACGAAGACGCAGGTAACGCAGATACCCCGCAGAGAAGCGGTGACAGGTTCCCGAGTTGGCATGGGGAAGATCTCTCGGCCGGGCATAGCTCCCACTGCCCTGTGTGCTGAATGCCCTCAGCCAGGGAAACGCTCTGCACTGTCTCTGTGGGGCCTGAGGACCATCACACAGAGGTCACTGAGCATCCCTCCAGCCTGCTCAGGGAGACTTCAGCTGGGCGTAAGTAGAATTTACTCCTGGTTTAAAGCCTTTTTAAAGCCTGAGGTAGCCACAGCAGGACCCTGGGAAGGCGCACACTGCTTCTTCTCAGGCACTGCGACGTGGGTTTTGCCCAAGAAGGACCTGAGAGGCAGCTGGCCGATTAAAGCTGCAAGGCGAGCTACCCAGGCTGGCATCTGCCGGGACAGGCAGACTCACAGCCCCAACTCCGCAACCAAACACCAAACAAAAACAGCCGGTAAGCTCTGCCCCGGGTTTGGAGCAAAGACAAGCCCTGAGCAGGGATGTTCTCTTGTGTCTGCGCGCAGACATTGACACAGAGGGAGAGCTGAGAAGGGTGAAACCCAGAGCCAACCACATCCCACAGCGCTGACTCAATGGCGATGTGAGCCAGCCCCCTGCCTGCTCCGTGCCGTGGCTGTGGCCTCACGGGCAGAGGCTGGCTGGAAGGGGCCGCAGGGCATCTGTCTCTGCCTGCCCTCCCGTTCCGAGGGAGACTCTCGCCAACAGGAGACTAGCTGAACAGTGCTGGCTTTGGCTGGCCAGGTCCTCGAAGCCTCCTGAGATAGAGACCCTCGCTGGGTGACATGTCCTAACTGTGCACCACCCTCCTGGTGACAAAGTTCGTCCCTGTGCCCAGTCTAACAATCCAAGATGTAACTTGTGGCCATTGGCCCTTGCTAACTCATCTGGCACTGTCAGAAGAGTTTGGCTCTATTGCCTCTCTAACTCCCTTTCAAAGAGGCGACAGCCATTATCAGCTCATCCTTTGCTTCTTCCTTGCCAGACTAAACAAGCCCATCTCTCTTGCAAGCTATGGTCAGTAGGTCCTGGCCATGTCGTGTGCCCTCCACCAGACCCAATCTAGTTTTTCAACATCTGTCTTCAACTAAGAGAACCAAAAGAGGACGCTGTTTCAGGTGTGGACTCAGCAGCACCAAGCAGAAGAGGAGAACAAGTAGCCTCGCCAGCCACACTCCTCCCAGTGCAGCCCCGGACGTGGTTTCCACTGCGAGCTCATGTTTACCTGAGGTCCCCCACAACCCCTTCCTGCTCCTTTTCAGCAGGGCTGCTACTCCGCTAGAAGGTTTTCTTTTCAGCTGAAAGGTCCTAGTGATACCTCATGGAGTAAGATGTTAGGGGACGTCACTGTCACCTGTATGATGCTTGGAAAGGTTAATTTTCCTCAGAAGGGTACTTAATTAATTACAAATGTCGGTCTCTCACTGGCCAGCTCTTTTACAGTCCTGGGCAGCACTTGAGCAACTGCTGGAGGAATGGTGATGCCACCCTGCAGGCACCTCAGAGGGGCCAACAGTGGACCATCCCCATGCCAGCCGGAGCCTGGTGGCTCCAGTGCCCTGGTAGAGTGGTGACCCAGGCTCTCTCCTGACCAGGAGCTTTGCATCCACTAGCCCATCATCCCAGGCAGAGTGACAGCTGCTGTCTCACCAGCTGGAACTTCAACCTAGAATGAGTCCCGGCTGGGGCAGGGAGGGGAACCGCCACAGGAGAGCTCCACGGAGACAGAGCCAAAAAAAGTCTCTGAACCACCTCGCAGAGACCTCTGTGCCTCAGCAAGTGTCGCACCACGCTGCACTGGTGTGTGGGGTGGCAGGATGAAGGGGAAACTCTTCATTGTGCCAGAGACAGCAACTTGTCTGACCTGTAAAACAAAAAGCAGAGTGCCGTCCAGAAGCATTTAGAGATCCCAAGTTCATTTAGAGCCATGCTGGGTTTTGGTACTTACTCACGAAAGGCGGGGGACAGCCCTCCCCTTGCCCTCCCCTTCCCCTTTCCACTTCCCTTCCTTTTTCTCCCCTTCCCTTTACTTTGAGGGTAAGAAAGCACTGGGACAGGTTTCCCAGAGAGGTTGTGGAATCTCCTTCTCTGGAGATATTCAAAACCATCCTGGACGTGTTCCTGTCCAGCCTGCTCTAGGTGAACCTGCTTCGGCAGGGGGGTTGGACTACATGATCTCCAAAGGTCCTTTCCAACCCCTACAATTCTGCGATTCTGTGATTCCCTTTCCTTTCCTCAACCCTCCTCCCCTCCCATCCCCAAGCCCCCAGCCCTCACTATCAAAAATTAATTGCTGCAAACATAGAACCACGCACATCCTCCTGCTGCCTGGCTGGAGCACCAACACCGCTGCTACGTGCCGGCCATTGCCACGCTGCAGCAAAGCAGCCGAGGCCGAGTCCTCTCGCAAACACCAGGGGCAGGATGGCAGTCACCCCCTGGCCGGGAACACGTGAGGACTGGCGATGGAAAGGGGCGTAAAGCCTTTGGGCCTTGCAGACTCGCTCCACACAGCACGTGGAGCGGTGGCAGCATCTTGCCCCCAGAGACATCAGCTGCTGGCACCTCGCTGCCCGGGGCGCTCCCCCCTGGGGGGCTCTGGAGGTCCCAGCCCCCAGCACTGCTGCAGCCTTGCCCAAGGTACGAAGCTGCAGAGGTGCGTGGCCCGGAAGCCTGAAGCGGGGGCAGCAGGGGGACAGCAGGATTCCCTGGGGGCTGCTGCGCTCCTACAGCAATCGAGACCTTCAGCTAAGCCTGCAGGTGGGAGATGGCTCTTTGGTGCGGAGCAGAGAGCAGCCTTTGCTGCCGACATTAAGAGGGAGGTGATGAACAAACTCACAGGCTTCAGTTGCTCCTTCCCTACACCCCCTGCTCCAACTTATGGCACCTCTATTCAAATTATCAGAGGATCAGCAGCCTCAAGCAGACCTGAATTTACCCCAGGGGCTGGGAGCCTCTGAAGTACCCCTCCCACCTCCCAGCTCAGCAGCGCCAGCAAATTCCCCCTCCCAGTACAGAGCATGGCCCAAGCCTGCACCCCCCTTATCTCAGTGCGGTTTGTTTGCTCTGTGCAAAAAAAGCTGCAACACAGACTTCTCACCATCACCCAGGACAAGCACATTCCCTGGGTGAGATGGGGATGGCCAGAGCTCAGGCTCCAGGGGCAGGAGACAGCCCCAGCCTCTTGCTTCTAGAGAGGAGCCAAAGAGGAAGAAATGTCTGTCACCCCCTTTCTAGCCATCCACTTGTCAGGGGATGAAGGGGGAAGGCACTGGCTGCCCTGAGGACTGCACCCCTCCAGATAACCCTCTCTCTGCTCCCACCTGAATGCCGGGTGTCCTGGCACAGCCCGCTGTGTGTGACGGCTCCCTGGATGCTCCAGGAGGCAGCAGCCTGCCTGCAGCCCTCTGCGCTCAGGGTACGGGGGGGAGAATGGTGCCGGGGGGATACGGAGATACACAGTGGTGGTGGGGGGGAAGAGCCCTGCCAAGCGATGCATTGGAAGGTAGCCCCGGTGACCAGGGGGGAGTCGTTTGTGAGGGGAATGACTTCGGCACTGGCCAGGCTGCGTGCCGGTCACGGTTCATTTGCTGTGGGAAGCAGGGAGTGATTCACTTGGAAAGCTTCTACACTGCGACTGCACGAGGTTCATACGCCCCTGAGATGGCAGAGGACACCATGCAGCCTTGATTTGCAAATCTATATGCCACCCACTTGTCATCATTAAAGTTTACTGGATGTGCTAGGTAAAGGCTATGGTGTTTAGCCTGGACTAACGCTCTTTCTGGCTTTTTCTTCAGCTGGATATGAAAAAGCGTGTTCACTTCATACCCTAAATTCCTGCAGTTTTGCATGACAACGCCATTTACCCTGACTGCCCCATTTTCCACCTCCAGCCAACCTAATGATGGCACATTTAAATGCTAGATGCTGGCTCCCCAACACTTCTGAGAGCACTGAGACCCTTTAGGATGGGAGATGCTACGAGCCTACAATGTAGTATTTCATATTACAGGAGCTGAAAGTTGCCCATCAGTTTTGCACCTCTGGCCCCAGCTCTTACCCTCTACTTGTCAGTCCCGAGACCGAGTCGGTGGGCTCAGGAGTCTGCTGCAAGGCCAACATTTAGTGCCTGCGCCAAACTTCAGTTTGCTCGCAGCTGAAGCCAGGCAGACAGCAGCCCCTGTGCCGCCTGCAAGCAGCGCAGCCGAGGCTGTGTTTGCTGGTGGTGAAAACACCAATAAACGCAGGTTGGAAGGAGAGGCCAAGTGCACAGAGCTAATCCAGGTTACCCATGTTTGACAACCACAAATTGGGATGAGAAAGTGTCTTTTCAAAACCCTTTTAACACATTCACCTTTGAGAGATTTCAGCAAAAAGACAAGGCAGGAATGTTAAAGGGTCAAACTCGGGTGTTTGCTTGTTCTTCCCTCAGGCAAACCCTCATTGATTGACTGTGGGAAGGGTGAGAGCTGAGCACAACTGAGGGAGGCGTCCCACTGCTAACCTGAAGCACGCAGCCTCCCGGCAGAGACTAATGTCAATAGGCAAAGCTCTCCCGAATACACCCTGCGCTCTGACCGCTGCACACTGCCAAAAACAACAGTCTGAGGGGCTGCTGGTTCCCTACTACTTTTAGAGCCAGGACCTCCCTTGGGCAGCAGGACTAGCAGTCGTGTGGCGGGATTTTTGCGGCGGTGAAAGAACAAGCATGGCCGAGAGTGGGCTGGGGGCTTGGCAGTCAATGCAAATGCCAGCTGCGGGGTGCCTCTCCACAACATGGGATCCTCTGGAAATGAGGGATATGACCAGGGTCTCACTGTGGGGTGAGCTTTCAGGCACAGATGTTAGTAAGACCCAGACTCTGGTCGGTATACCCAGACATGGATAGGCAAAGGCATTTGCAGGGGCAGATACAAGATGAGGATGTGCAGTCGGTGACCATTGCTAGAGGGTCTCCTGGACTTCACTGGATGCACCAGGGCAATTTTCTGAGCAAAGCTCTACTTGTGAGTCGGACGCGACAGGCCCACCCACGCTGGCCAGCCTACAAGCTGTAAGTGCCTAAGCAAGGCACTGATTCAGCCAGACCGCTCACATGAGCAAAGATTACTCACGTACAGGCTGCAGGACCAATACTCCAGGGCCCCTGTGACTCTGTGTCGACTCAGCAGTCTCGTCACTGGCAATTACTACCACTCCATTCCCTGACGCCACCACACAACTCAGAAATCAGGGGAATCTCTGACCTGTCATTGCAAAGGTTGGGGACAAGCTTTGTGACGACATTCAGTCTTACTGAGGTTTCTTTTTTTGCTCTTAGCACAGATGCGAGAGCACATCACCCCTGCTGCTTCCCCCATAGTAGGAAGAGCTCAGAGAGCTAACACCAGGGTCAGGCGATTGACCACACCGGAGACCAAAAACCCATGGTCAGTAATTCCTCATCCACAACTCTGCCACTCACACACCACTTCTTGACAGTCCTGAACCAGCCAGCCGTGCTTACAGTCTTGCGCATGCACACAATCGCTGTCCTAAGCCACACATCCGTAGTCACTAACTTATCATGCCCAAGCACACTTGCAGTCAGGTACCTTTTCTGGATTATATGCCTTCCCTCGCCCACACAGACAGCAAAAGAATTGGTTCCTCAGGGACTGACACACGCACTCACCCACACTCTGCCCCCTGATTCCCTTCCCATGGAAACGGACTCACCACAAGGTGGGGTCTCACACCCCTGCAAGCTGGGAAACTGCATGCAAACTGGGAAAGCACATGGTCTTCTTGCAGCTTGGTCTCAGGCACAGCCTGGTGCCTGAGTAACGACCCTCAGTTTAGCAAGCTTGCTGGCAGTTGAGGGGTGTTCCCATCCTGTCCTTCTGTCCCCTTTCACCAAAACAGTTTATGAGAAAGCTGAAATGATCTGAGCAGTCACCTCCATCCACCCTTCCTGGCTACAGGAATCCTCATAAGCAGGAGGGACGACTCCCAGGATCCCAAATATGTCTCACGTAAAAGATGCCTCTGGGTGAGACTTCCTGGAAGCCATCTGGCAGAGTCAGAGCCACCAGACCTGTCACTGGCACCACCAAGCAAGTGGCAGGTTTTCGTCTGAGGCAGGAGCAGTGACACGTCACAGTCAGTGACAAGGCGAAATGCCCAGTGCGTGGCATGGGGATGGTGATGTCTCACAGACGTGCTGCAGCGCAGTCCCACCGGCAGGGAGGAGGCAGGCTCAGCGTGGATCTGGGTGGCAAGGAGTGGTGCGTCCTCCCAGCAGAACGACGCACAGTCCTCCATCCCATCCCAACACACATCTGACGCAGCACCAGAGGACCCATATGTGGAATCAACCCCTTGGGAAGAGGAAAGACCAAGAGGCCATTGCATTTGTCTGGCAATGAGTTAACAGTGCTGCCTGGCATCACTCACTCAGTGGAGAAATGGAAACAGGACTGAGGTTAGAGGCAAAATCGTCACCCTGCGTACACAGCCAGGCATCCCTCCCCCAAAGGTCTTTGATACAACACATTTATTTTGCTGTGTGGCAGCACTATACTGTACACCTACATTACCAGCAGTTTCAGAGCCCTGAGTCGTCATTCCTCCTGCCTTCCCTGAATTTCAGAAAAGAGGCAAGATCATTGACCCCTTCCCCCATTTCACCTGCAAGGAAACAGGCCAGGAAAAGTCCAAAAACACAGAGGCACTTGCTGACAGGACTGGAGACGAACCTCAGAAAGCTGCACTCCCAGTCCATCACTCTCACCATTAGGGCCCCTTTCCCTGGTGCTGGGAGAGGAAGCCCTAGTGCCAGCTCTCCACAACGTCTCATTCCTCTGAGAAATTCTCTGCATACCTGAACAGAAATCAGACTAAGGAGATTTCAAAAACTAATATAAACCCTATTGGATTTTAAGGGGACTTACGACCTCTCTCTGAGGGTCTGAGAAATGTTTTGGGGCATTCTAGGCAGGGTTGGGATTCTCTTAAATTCTGTAAGATTGTTTAAGAAAGAGCCAAAGAGAGATTTTGCTTCCAGTGCAATCACACTGGAATCTGAGTGGAATTTCCGCTGCTCAGATGGGGAAAGAAAGTACCATGTCCTTCCTGACACATGGTATCCCGCACCTCCTTTTCCTAAACCGTGAAACGGCAGAGCTCTGGTACCGACTCCACCTCTCAGTGCCACAGAGAAAGCTAATGCTGTAACAGGCAAGGACAGTGCAGCATGTAACATGGAACAAGACCCAAAAATAGCCCACAGAATAGACAGAAACAGTCAGAATGTGCCGTGGAGAGCAGAAGAGAAGGAGGGAGCTCCCGGGCCTCTCCCACCAGTTCATGTCAGTACGTGGAATGGTGCATCCGGCTCAGGAGAGCAATGACCCAGTTCCCCAGCCGGGACCCCTTCAGCCACAGGAAGAGTTCATACAAGTTGATCTGCCACAGGCTCAGGGCTTCTGTGAGTGAGATCTGGGCCCTCCTGTAAAGCGAGTGACTCTTGCTCCTCTGGTACCTACAATGAGAGAAACAGATGCGTTAAGGTCCAGCAGGATGCAGCCTGGCGGGAAGGAGGCCTGTCTTCAGTACAACTGACCCTCCCCCAGAGGAGGGGAACATCCCACATCTGGAGAATTACCAGCAGTGGGGACCCCTGGGAGTAGGGATTTTCTCCAAGTAACGTTCCCGAGGAGCTGGGGACTGCCTTCCTAGCATCAATCTGGGAGAAGAGACAGCCTGCTCCCTTGTGAGCCCAGTTCTCTCCCCACTGTGCGCAGTGACCCTGGCTATGGCATCCTCTGCTTCTATGGCCAGCTTCACTTCAGCTAACAGGGATAGGTGCACATCCCAATAGCCTTTCCTGGTAGCATACTCATCAGAGTCCAGCAATCCTGACACACTGATTCCAGGAAAAGTCGTTCACCTTTCTTTTGTAGCAGAGGTTAACTGGGCTTCATAGGTCCCTCATCAGCCAGAGATATTAACTGTTATTTCTTCTGCAAGGAGGAGGAATCTGAGGCAGAAGTGCATTGACTCATAAGACTCACAGATGGAAATCACTTGCGCGGCTCCTGTTCCTGGCTTTTAAACATCAGCCTGATCTTCACAGTCAGCCCTAGCCCCTCAATCAGGCTGCAGAAACTGACAGCAGTGAACTTGCAGATCTCTCCTACCCACGAGTACTTCCCAGTCGTGATACCTGTAATGGTCAGAAAACCCCTTCTCCTCCTCTGGAGGGGCCAAACCGTAAACCCTTACCCTAAGGGCCTCCAACTCCATAACTGTCCCCAGCCTCAGGGTGACAGACCTGTCCTCTGAAGAGGCTGATGGGCGTGAGAACAGCACAGACAAAGGCTGAGATGTGTAACCGAGCAAGGGTAGGACCAGCAGATGTGCTAATGAGGGGGAGAGGTCCACAGCTAAGAGTAAGAACTCAAGAGGTCAAGTTAGGCCTTGTCAGTGCCCTGCGTGGGGTCTCTAATAAACCTTAATGGCCCTGACTAGCCTGGGACCTCCCCCAAACTTCTGCTCTTAGGCCCAGGAGCTCCAGTTAATCTCAGGCCTGCACCTTCAGTCCCTGCCTGAGCTAGACTGGAGGGGTAATGGTCCCCAGCTCATGCCCTGCTATGAAGCCCCTTGACCTGGACCTCAACTCACATACTGACCTCTTGGTTTGACCTCAGCCTTGTCTTGTCACCATGGACCTACCTGACAAACACTGGGCCTGATCTACAGATTGACTTTCTGGTTTGACCTTGGGCCCCGCCGGTCCCCATGATGTCGCACTATGATATGGACTTTTGATTGGACCTGACCACCATCTCAGGGTCTTTCCTGCTGGCCTTGCTCAGATACTGTGGAACTGGGACCTGGCTAGCCTGCTGGCCCCAGGTTTCCCCCTGCCCCGGGTCCTGGCCCCCAGGGACAGCCAGCCCCTGCTGCTCCATGTCTGGCCTCTGGTGCTTGGAGAAGAGACTCACGTGGAAACGGCTCTGATACAGCAGCGAGACATGTTGAGGAAGGAGCTGGCACTGGCCCGCGTGTGCAGGGCTGACTCAATCCCCCTTAACAAGTCATTGGTCTTCAGCAGCAGCAGCATCTGGCGGGGGACGTTGTTGAGGAGCTGGGTGATCTGGGGTAGGTAAGCAGCGGCGTTGGACCGGATCTCCACGTCCTGTGGTCAGCCGAGTCATGTCAGGGAGAAAGGAGAGAGAAGCTGAGAGTGCATGGGAAACCCAGGTCCGGATGCAGCTGATATCTGGCAGGAGGAGATGGTGTTTTTCCAGACCATGACTCTAGGCCAGAAGCTAAAGAGCTCTTTATCCTGCTTTCCTGCAGACACCTGGCTGTGCCAAGCATTCACAGCACAGTCAAAGATCACTCTTGCCATATCCCACCTGGCCCTCAGTGAGATAAGGCCCTGCCCCCTCACTGGCAGGATTAATGGCCTCTCAGGAGAACAGGGCACTTGCTGGTATCTCAGTTCTTGGTCCCAGGCAGCCCGCAGCAGCCATGTCTCATTACGGCCGTTGCAGCCTTCTGAGTCTCACCTCTCCAGCCCCAAAGCTGGCAGAGCTGTAGGTAGCAGACTGTTCAGGAAGGTGGAAGCATCCTACAATGACAACCAGGCTGCTCCTTGGCTTGCTGTCCCATCCAGCTGATGGCTTTATGCTATACTGATTAAGCTGTTTCCAAGGTCCAGTTTAGTCCTCTGTCCTCAACACAACTCAGCAGAGGTGAGAAAGCATTATGCAGTTAAGCATCATGCTAACCCAAAAGATCAAAAACTGTCATCTGTCAGATTAAGGGCCTATCTAGATACATATCCTGTCTGGCAGCAGCCAGTAGCAGACGCTTAAGGAAAAAGTGTAAGACCAAGGAAGACACAGGGTGATCCTTCATGTTCCTTGGTTCCCCAGCTTCCAACAAATACACTGCCCACAGTAAGATACTAGTGATAACTGATGGGCTATAGCCTGAACCACTTAAGATGGGCTTCCCTCCAAACATGAGCCACCATAGCCTGCAAGACAGACAGCCTCCACTCTTCTGCCTCTGTTTAGACCTGAGAGATCCCCACCATCCCAGTAAATGTAGCACAGTGTGGTGTGCAGCTGATCCCATACGCATACCGTGTCCCCACCTCTTCCTACAGAGGCCATGACATTAATCAGCAAATCCAAACAGAAGTCCCTGGAACGTCTGAAATCTCCAGAATCCAGCAGGACACATGCAGAGGGCAGTAAATGACTTCTTACAGGAGGGAGGCTCCTTTATGGGAAAGGGAAAGGACAGCTCTAAAACCTTCTCTCCTCTGGAATGAGGGACGGATGGCCTGTATTTCACAAAATGGGATCTCACACTCACTCTGTGAACTTCGGACTTATTATAAAGGAACAGACCTGCACAAATCAAGTGTGCAGGCTGTGGTGGTCAGAGATATATACAGCTCACACACCACCATGGTTGCTTTGCTGCTGACAAATAAATCTTTGTGTCCTCCTGCCTCCATCACTGACCAAATGCACAAAGCTTCAGCAAGAAGACACTTAGCTTTCCTAAATGTTAAATGTTTTGTTCCATTATTTGTTGGCAGAAAATTCTTCCATTATCATCTCTTATCCCTTATCCTAGCCAGCATCACTGCACAGCCTACTTTATTTTCCACACATAGGTTTTCTTTTCTATTTCTTTTCTTTTTATTTTTAGCTCCAGCTGCTTGTCCACATCACAAAACAACCACATGATCTGTCATCAGAACTGTCATTTTCTGTCAAGGGCAAAGCCTGTGCGCAGAGGAAGAAATGAGCTATGCCACAGGACCTGAGAAAAGGCCCTTGGCTGCAGTCGCTGAGGCTGCTGCAGGATGCAGCAAAACACAATCATAAAATCAGATGCGATGAGGCTAGCAGCCACCCTGAGCAGTCAGCTGCCTGGCCTTGACTTAAGGCAGGAACAACTACACCTATGGCGATCCTCGCACATTTGCCTAGCCTGCTCCTAAAACTCTCCAGTGGTGTGACTCAAAGCCTCCCCAGACCATCTGCACCAGCACTTCACTGGCCTTGCCATTAGATCTGCCTTTTCTCATGTTGAACCCCAAACTCCTTAGCTGCATTTAAAGTCATTACTTCTCGTCCTGTTTGCAGCGGTCTTTAACAGATTTGAAAATCACTACTACAATGCTTCTCAACCCACGCTTTTCTGGACTTTTTCTGCCCTAACTTGCTCAGACTTACCTCATGGGTTGCATCTGCTTGACTCGCCCCAGTTTCATCAAGCCTTTCTTGAGATGCAGTGCCCCAGACTGGACACAGCACTACAGGTAAGATTTTCTTTCAGGAGGGATGCTTCCTTGTCTCACAGGCTACTCTCGTGTTGATACACCCTCAAGCACGCTCTCTGGAGCTCTGTGCTGATGGTACCTGCCTACCCAGGGCTTGGCTCTTGCTGCTGATACAATCTTTCAAATTCACCTCTAAATTAAGGGCAAGCAGCAGCTCATTTCCTAATGCCACAGCAAATCTGCTCAGCTCCCCATTATCTGCTGCAGGATTATCCAGTTCCAGCATCAATTGTGTCATGTAGGCAAAGACAACAGAGCTGGCTCCATACGCGCAATTCAACTCAATGACAAAGTTCATTAGCCCACACAAGGCACCATGCAGCTGCAGTTACACCTCTGGCATAACCTTCACAAGCCAGTTTAGGATAAGCATTGCTTATTAGCTCAGATTCAACGCTGGCCTTGTAGTATTGGAGCCAGCTCTGTGTTGACTCGCTTTGGTGGCTCTGAATTTTCTTCTGGAGCTACCAGCTTCAGAACCCACCAGATCAAGCCCAGATCTGATAGACAGTCACTATATAAGTTCTGATATGCAGAAAATTAACTCGGGAAGGAAGCAATCGAATTACGGGGCAGGGGGTCCATTACCCAAGGTATCTGACTCGTTGCTATGGACAATGGCAAGCCAGTGCAGCAAACTCTGCCACATCCATCAAAATGAAACACCAACCCGGAGGAATTTCCATAAAAGAATTTTGCAGGACAATATTTAAATGAATTTCATCCTCTCTACTACAAATGTGTGCAGATAAAAACAAACCATAGGATACAACATGTTTCTACCTACAGACACTAGTCCATTGGCTGAATGTATCACTACATGCTCATTTCTAACAACAGCACAGTTGGCAGGGGCTGCCACTATTCTTAAGGCAGCATGTGCGTGTCAGGAGTGCAAGGAGGCGTGAGAAGGATCCCAGCATGTGTGGACAGGAAAGGGTGCAGAATTGCAAGTGGCAATTTCCTAGATTTGTAGTGATTGATCTGACAGCATCCGCAGTTAAGCAACCTTGACTCCAAGTTAATAGGGTTTCTGATTGGGAGGTAATTTCCAAAGGTTTTTAGGAGTTTGTATCAGTGCTGATAGTCATTTACATGAATAGTGATAATGCATTATCCTTCTCATGTCTTCCCACTAAGTCTTCATGTCTCCTCTACCTTAACCTATCCTCCTTGATGGTTCCCCGCACAGCTGCATTCAACACTTTCTTAAGAAAAGGCTGATCTACAAATGTTTCCCCTGCCAGAACTGGTGAACACTTAGCCATTAAAATATTATACAAAATTTAAGCAGCCCGTGACAAGTGAAACTGGGAAATTAAGTTCAGCCATTATAGAACACATTGCAAAAGAAGTCCTGGCTTTTTCTAGCTCAGCTATCAATGCAGAGTTTGCTACAGAGCTGCCAGGGGTTGCCCAGCATCGCTGTGATATCAGTTGGTGCAGTGGTAACAACAAAGAAAGGTACTCGAGGACAAGGAAGGGCACACAGGACCTACCTCGCTGGCTGAGACTGGCGACCGGTCAATGCCCCTGTTGACGGACTCCCAGGATCTGGCGGTCAGCATGCAGGCAAAGAGAGGGTACAAATCCCCTGCCCCAAGCCGCCGGCTGTACTTCTGCACTCTCTTCATATCAGCCTTGATGAGGGCCTGCCAAAGGCGGCAGTAGTCCATGCGGAATGAATCGCTCAGCACCTGGGGAAGGAGACACGGCCCCCAGAAGTCCTTGGAGGACAGGGAACTGGGTGGGGGGGGAAAGCCTCGCCCCCCTAGCTGTGCCCTATCCCCCATTTCAGAGCCAGGAAATATCCTTGGAGGGTTATGGGAGTAATAGGAAAGATGCATTCATGCAGGCTATGGAAGGCAAGGCTGCAGCTGGCTGTGCTCTTTCAACCTGATGCCCACAGGCAGCTTCACAAGGCCCTGGAAGGCCCCCATAGCTACATACCTGGTAGAGCCCGTGGTCCAGGAGGATAATGTGGGCCTTGCCAGAGGCTGGGCATTTCTTCACTAGCACGTTGCCTGGGTGCGGGTCACAGTGCACAAAGCCGTTCACAAAGATCATTTCGCTGTACAGCTTCCCCAGGTTGCGAGAGATCTGTGAGGAGACAGAAGATGGCCACACACTGCCACCCACAGCAGGGTGCCTGCTGGGGAGGGGAGCCAGCGCCCCTGTGCTAAACACTGCAGGGAGCCAAGGGTCTGTTATGTGCCGATGTCCCTGTGCAGAGCTCTTGCAGCTCCTCACACTGACAAATGCACAGGGTGGCTGCTGGCATCTACCACAGGGTGACCCACAGCATTCAGGGAAGGATCCATGCAGGGGGCACCATGAAGGTGGGGTCAGGGGTTATTTAAGGACACCCACCTGGCATAAAAAAGGAGAAAATACCTGTGGGGAGGAATCGGGTCTCTGGTAATAAGGAAGAAAGTGAGACAGCAGACAGGGATAGACAGGCATTCACAGGGAAGGCATGGAAAGAGCTGCTGGGGTGGGTGAGAGACCTCTTGGAGGAAGACTCAGGTGTTTCCGTCCATGGATGGCAGCGGGACCCAGCAAAGAAGGGGTGGAAGGAGACTCAGCCTGTCCATCTGCTTACCAGAATGAACACGGGTTCCCTCTTCCATCCCTCCATCACACTGTCCCCCACTTTCCCTCTTCCTTTCCTCAGACCCATGCTAATCTGATTTGCAATGTCTGTGAAGATGAAGCAGCACAGAAATGCTGTTTAAATCATCCTGTTGCTGCTGTGTCCCTCTATGCCAGTGCTCCTTATCACCAAGAGGTTACTAAAGTTAAAAACCTCCTAGGAGCAAGCAAACATCCCCAGGGCCCAGAATCAATCCCTTGCCATGCACTAACACAGCAGCCTCACCCTGGCATCCCATTGCCGGCCCTCCCTGCCATCAGAGAGCAGCATGGTGCTCTGCAGCGGAGTGCTGAACAAGCAATTAAAAGAAAATCATTATAAATGATTCCAAGCATGTTCCCAGACACACAGTATACGCAGCAAAGAGGCAGCCGTCCCCATAAGCAGAGGTGGTAGAAGAGGTAATGCAGACACTAACAACAGCTTGTCCTGCAGAAAACCAGACAGCCAGGGAAGGGCTTGCTATACCCATCTCTGAAATGCGGACACCTCTGAGAAAAGCACTCGTTACGAATAGAGCCCAAGTAACTACAAGTAAGGGCAAAGAATGGGAATCCTTCCTGCAGCACACCAACAGGGACAGCTGTAGGATCAGGTGGAACAACCCTGTGTGCCTCAAGTGGGACCTGGAGCCGCTGCTGAATCATGGAGAATGCTGCCCTCATGCAGAATCACCCACACAGGTGGCACAGCACAGCCCTGCGGTCTCCTGTAGTGCAGCTCCCCTAATGCCACACTGGTGTTACTGTAAGTACTGACTGAGGGAAATGATGTTTCCGTTCTGAATCACCAGCAGAGATCACTGGAGCAATGAAGTCACCCTTACAGGTCTCCTAGATCAACATGCTCTAAAATTGGATAGGACCAAAGTACCAGGTGCTGTGACCTCCTAGAAGAGCAATGCTGACAGTCCAAGGACATGCCAGATAGTCTGTTTTAAGTCAGTCACTCATTCACACAGCCTCCCAGGGACCTGCACACCAAGAGGAATGGACTTGAACATCATAACATCATAACATAGCATCAACCACGACACCTGTGCACACACTGAGCGAACCATATTTTGGCCTCTCTGCCTCAGCTGTTTGCCCTCCAGGGACCTGGAAGAGCACAGAATTACTGAAGATGAGGATTTAGCGACAATCTGGGCACAACATGATGCGTCATACCCATTAAACACAAGCCCAGACAAGGGCTGGCAATTCTGAAAACCTGTTGGTTGGTCGGGGCTAAAGCCTGGAAAGCTATTAATTTGGGGCACTGGAGTATGGGCTGCTCCAAAGAGAGCAGATCTCCTTCTGTGCTGCGGTAATGGCATAGGTTGGGAAAGTCAAGCAGTGGAACAAGTTGCCCAGAGAGGCTGTGTAAACTCCATCCTTGGAGGTTTTAAAGACCTGACTGGATAACACCCTGAGCAAGCTGGTCTGACCTCATAGCTGACCCTGCCCCAGCATGAGGTTTGACACGTGACCTCCCAAGGTCCCTTCCAACCTCAAATATGCTAGGATCCTACAAAAACACCTCTCGCCTAGTTATCCGCGTCACCCTCAACAGCATCTTATGGTATGGCTGTAGGCTCCAGGTGCAGGGAAGGTCTCCCCTCCTGAGTCAGCGTCAGCAGACAGGTTACTAAACAGATCTGTGGTCACAGCCTTTTGCAGACCATGATACAACACAAAAGAAGCTCAGGATTCATCTTCCCATGAAAACAAGCATCAAAGCCCTGTTCAGACCCCCAGGCTGGGTCATAGGTACAAGAGAATCTTCACTGCGAGATCCTCACCCTCTCTCCCCTCCCTGCTGTACTTACATTTAACCTCTTCCCCAGCATGCAACCTTGAGTACCTGCAGTAGTTAATTCATTGAAACTAGACTTTATGGCTTCTCTAAGAAAGAGGAATGCATTCTGTATAATTTAGTCAGCATACGGAAGATACGTTACAGGGATTTATGATATAAGCATATAGATAGTCTTTACTTTTGGAAAAAAAAATACCCAGTGTAAGAGATGAAGCTGTGCTACACACTGAAGTATTTTCACATATTTTTGTCTGTTGACATACCTCTAAAATAGGATAAAAATTAAATTAAGATAGAAAGCACCAATACTGTTGAATTCTAAACAAAAAAGGAAGGTTGTATTTCTAGGGCTTACAGTGTAATATGTGAATAGTGACCTATCATTATAATTCAGACAAAAGGAGTTCATGTTTCTAGAGAAAAAATTTAGGAAAAAACCATGAAAACCTTTATACACATTAATTCTGCAGTACTGTGCCCCATCACTATGGGCCTTTATTCCACCCTTATTGAGAAGGCCATTGGATAAGTAACATATACAGAATTCACTTCAGAAGAATGCAATTAGGCAAAATGTGAAAACAAACACTTGAAAACCTCTACTCAGGAGAAGGGAGGAATTCAGCATGCATTTAGGCTGTGTAAGACCTCGGGGTGAAGGTGCATCGCAAGTTAGACAAAAGGTTGCAGTGATTTACGGAAGCAAAGACCAAAGTAAACACACAGGCATTTTGTTATGACATGGAGAGGTCGTCATTCCTCTCCCTGTTTATCATCCAACAAAACAGGGTCCTTATCATTACCAGGGTCCCCCAGCATTGTTCTGCGGCACACCGTAAAAAAATAATCATCACCCTTGGAATCCTGCATTCACTTCCAGACACCTCATTAACAGAGAGATGCAGACGACACAGAGTGAGTTCAGAGAAAGCAAATAAATTAGCAGGATGCAGGAGGAATTTACTTGGGAAAAAGATTAAAATAGCTGAAGATTCCGAGGTTGGCTAAGGAATGGCAGAGGAGGGGCAGTCTACCAACGTTAGAAGGTTTGAATAGCAAGGAAGCAGAAGCACTTGTAGCACTGGATGTGCTACAAGAAATACAACAAGGCAGAAGGGGGTGTAATCAAGAATGGCATAATTCAGGCATAACACATAAGAAAAAAAACCTATGCTAGTCAGCAAACAGAGCTGAGCTTGACATGTCACAATGACACCAGACTCTGGCTCTGGTCAGAGGCGCGTCCTTGCCTATTGCCAGAAGGTGTGTTATTGCCCAAAAGAAGTTAAATTTGTCTGTCTGTGCTGCAGCAGAACACAAAGACTGCAGCCACCAAGTGAGCCTGTGGCCTCACCAGCCAACGCAAATAGCTATTGCCACATTATGTGACATGACCATGACGCTGTGTCAGGCAAACCGCACATTTTCAGCCCAATGCTTACAGTTTGAAAAAAACTGTAGCTGAGGAATAATCAGATTGCAGACAACAAAATGGAGAATCAGCAGCCTGGGCAAAAACTATAATAGAGTGACAGATACATGTGAAACAGCCAGACTTGGAGTAACTCTTCAGCAAACTAAGCACATGAAGTTCATTTTATGTACTCAATATGGCAAAGATGCTATGTGTCACAAACCATCTTACGTGTTACAAGCCAATCCAGAAGAAAATAAGAATGCAGTGCTGACATTAAGGATTGTTATCGTACAATATCACATAGTCTCTCTATAAACTGGTTAAGTTCACTGGAAATAAGTAGAAAGCATGACTTCGGAGGCTGTTCCGAAAATTCACTCTTTAGATGGTCAGAACCTTTCCTCTGTATCCCAGACTAAATTTAATGATGTTCAGTTTAAATCATTTTCTTAGTTAGCATGATAGGACGAGGGGCAGTGGTTTTAAACTAGAGCAGGGTAGGTTTAAATGAGACATTAGGAAGAAGTTCTTTACAATGAGGGTGGTGAGACACTGGAACAGGTTGCCCAGAGAGGTGGTGGAGGCCCCATCCCTGGAGACATTCAAGGCCAGGCTTGGTGAGGCTCTGAGCAATCTGATCTAGTTAAAGATGTCCCTGCTTACTGCAGGAGGGTTGGATTAGATGACCTTTAAGGGTCCCTTCCAACCCAACGCATTCTATGATTCTATGATAATCCTAGAGTTTAACTAGTTCCTTCCTTCTCCAGTATTAGTACTCCCATGTGTTCACCAGTAAGATAATTATCAGCATAATTTCTACAGGATGCTCCTTTATCAGATGTGTCCTAGGAGTCAACCTACCTTTTACCCAGTCGCACTGCACTGGAAAGACACACTTACCCTGCGATTGACTAATATCCCAAAGTTCATTCTAATATGTCACTTTCCTCTGATAAACTCCCAGCATATTTAAGAAACTTTTCTTATTAGTTTTTAAGCACATGGCTTTTCACTTGGTATTGCTCATTTTTATCCCTTTCTATCACTTCAGTCCTCAAGGCCACCAAGTGCTATTGCTACTCTGGTCCTCCCCTACAATGACAGAACCTCCCAACTTGGTGTCATCAACAATCTCCTTCACACAGTTCTGTTTCTGTTGAGGTCGTCACTGAATTTATTAAGTAATATCAGTCTGTAAAGCAAACCTCACAAAACTCCACTATGGTAATTTCTCTCCACCATTGCCTCTATCAGTTTCTTACCTCCTTTGCAATTTCCTGACTAATCCCCACCTTTTTTAGTTTAACAAGTATACCTACTGCATTTCTGTCATCTAATTCAGAGGATCCCAAGCTGTAGTATAGGTAGCAGCAGTGATTATTTCTTCTTGTACACGTACACAGCTGCAAACTGTTGCTGCCATCAGTTTTGAAAGCCTAGACAACCTGTTACCCTCACGTGATCCACGAGGAGCTACTGTTGATGAACTCGTATTATATTCCCTTACATACAGCCCCATAGCAGCAAACTCCTGGGCACACACCAGCCTCTGTATGCAACTCTCCTCTTAACAAATCAGCACACCCCCCTGACAGAGCAACCTGATGATAACAAAACACTGGAAAGTCCATCACAAATTACTATCTTCACAAACACCAACACTCAACAGTTAGCAAGAAAACTCTCAGAAAGGAAAGAATGCGTGCAAATTTGAGCCTATGAGTACTCCTACAGTAAAAAGATGGCACGTATATGATGTTCACGGGTAGCTGCAATGTAATAAACCAGCCTGGGTTATTCAGGGCAAGTCACTGGTACTTTCCTGGCCTTGTGAGCAAGCTGGAGCAGTCCTGGCTCCATGCCTCCAACTGACATAAAGAAGAAAGTCAAAGAAAAAAATCCTGTGACATGGTCCTGCAGAGCTGATCTCACCGCCTGCCCCCGATAAGTCCCAGATGAAACTGCCTGATAGGGCATCATCCATTCCCGTCCCACCTCCATCTGTGACTGTCTCTTTAGATCAGGAGCAGATACTAGTCTCTTGCCTTAATTTGGCTGTAATATTTGCCAATTATTTTAAGAGATGGCGACACTAACTTCTATTGATCTCATTAAAAGTAAAGGTCGTTGTGCAGCTCATTTCTCAGGGCTCAATATTACCTCCTCAGGCCAAAATAATAGCATTGATTTTGGAACCTTAATCGAAGGTTAATTGGATTGAAGAGTGTATTGGGTTTTTGCTTTCTTTCGTTGTTGTTATTACAGCCATCATCTAAGGGTTTGCTTAATCCTGCTAGGGCAATCCTGCCCAATTAAACTGGTGTCAAATTAGCAAGGGTGCGGACGGAGAATAGACACAGTTTGGAGCCTCCTCTATGTCTCTGCTCTGAAATGGCTCTGGTCCATAGCGGATTAGGATGGTCACACACAAGAGATCCGATTTCACACTCTGCCCTCTGTGATCCAGTTGTGAGGATCAAAACACAGTGCTCTGTAATGCAGTACTATCACTATGCGTTGATCTGGCATCACAGCAAGGTGATGCCTGGACACACACGATGTTATTAAGATACAGGAATAGTTTTTAGGACTCCTGGAGTGTACTCCTAGCATGCCCCATACTCTCTGCTGGGGACTGAGGAAATTATTTTCCTGCTCAGTGTCCCATCTTCCACGGCATTTAAGTGGGGAGAAATATTCTGACTCATCTGCACAGGGAACTGAAGGACTAACTTGATAAGTTTCTACAGATTATCAAAAGGACATAGGTAGAGAAGACCAGTCATTGTTTATTTAATTGTTTCTTGCATCTCTGTCAGACCCGAATGGCTATGGGGATCATTTTCCCTTGGCTTTAAATGGTGTCGTATTTCCTTGGACTTAATGTAAAGCATCTTGCTGAGACTTAAGCAATTGATTGACACTGATGCTTGAGACCGACTTTCCATAAGAAACAGTTTCGTGTGTAATTTCACTCTTTTACCTGGTGTTGCACAGTTCAGAAGCTGGAAATGTTGGAGGCCACTATTCTTGCTTACCAGCACCTTGTGAATTTTGGTCAAGCTTCAGACAAGAAGTGTAGAAGAATCTGCAAGGAAACCTCTCCCCAGACTAAATTAGCAGGTGCAAAGAGCAAGAATAGCCATTTTCCCCACAAACAGTGTTCTTCTCCATACTCCATTTCATCTAACACTTGAGTGTTATAAGCACAAATACTTGAGACATGAGAGGTTTCCACACTTGCACTGACAAAGGAACCCCACCCTGGGAAATCCCACTTAAAATTTGGCAGCTACAAGGCAGCAGCTCCTGACTTTTGGCAGAAGGGTAAATCCCACACTGAAAGCATATTTCAAGTTGCAAAGCTGTCAGCCATGAGAAGGTAGCTGGGCTCTTTATCGAGCTAAGAGACACTGTTCCAGTGCAGAACCCATTTAGTAACAGAAGGAAGCAAAAAGCCACAGCAGGATGGGGTGACAGATGGCAATAACTGCGCACAGTAGCTCATCTTAAGTACCTGAGCTGTTTGCTTTCACTTCTCAGCTGGACAAAACACTTTCCTGACTTCTGAATCATCCATGGCTCATGACCAGGCTCTTAGTGAGCTGAAGCACATGGCATCGTTTCCTTTCTCTGACTCAAGTCCAAGCCAGGGCAATCATGGGGGACTCTCCATTTGGCTACCTGAGCTGGCTGGTTAGTTGGAGGCAATACAGCACATGCCACGAGTGCATCTGTAAGCTTCACAGCTCCCACAGCCTGCTGATCCAGCAGCCTCTGCGGAGACAGGTAGAGCATCCACAAGGAGGGACAGGGAGGACCCATGCAGATCAGATCTACCCCAGCAGACCAGACATAATGTTAAGATCTGTATACAGACAAGCTCTCTCTACATGAATCAGGTAAAATCAGAATGGGTGCAAAAGGAGTATTTGTGGCATTTGGGGTCTTCTTTAAAAGTCCATGCTCTAAGTAGCCTTGCTACCCTTCCTTCTCTTCTGCATACAGTATGCTAAATCATCTTGAGAGCCCCTCAGTCTATTTTTCCTCCCTCCCCTGCTCTACCCACTTCTTCCAAATGTATCTTCCCAACCAAAACCATAAATGCTCTTGTGTCTTGAAACAGGAACAGCCCAGTTTCCAGGGAGTCCCCTTGTTAACCCTGACATGGCCTGGTCTTCCCTCAAAATTCACGCCAGCTCATTTCTTGGTAACTCCCCTCTCCCGGCTTCCCTCCCACTGTCAATATCCTGCATGCTCATCCTCAGCTACACTTGCACATGAATAAGTAACTGTTCCACAGGCAGATATTTCAGTGTTTGCACTTGTCTTTAGAAATCAAAGCCTTCTCTGATTAAATGCCATTACAATCCAGCGCTTGGACGGATCCAGAGAGATTAATGTGCTTTTGGGCAGCTTTAATGATAATCCTGCTACAGATGGTATTAAGTAAATGTCAGTAACCTGGTTTGAAGGGAGCTTTCACCTCAGGGATCCTTTCCATTTAAAGGAGAGAGGCTCAGCTTGTTTTTCAAGGCTGCATTGTCACACAAGAGAAATCCTGCTTAGTGAAGACTCCTCTTCGTCCGCCCAGTAAAACAAAATGGAGTAAGATGATAGAGGGGTTGACAGACAAATAGATTGAGGTGATTTATAGGGAGTTAATGTATCTCTTGAAAGCCAGAACTGCTGTATATTATAAGCTACGTCATAGTTTTGAAACCTGGGTTGCCACCCGCTCCTCATGCTCCTTTCAGGGTCTGCTGCCTTTTGCTCACTTTACCACCATGCTATGCAGTTCTTTACCCAGGGCATCAACAGCAGCAGCTGATAATTGACCTTGGTCATATCTGTCCCCATATGCTGCACCTTGCCAGAGGAGAAGTCTGGGGTGTGCACTGCTCCTACCTCATCTTACTGTGGCCATAATAACAGATCTCATTCCCCATCACATGATTATGACAGGCTGGGTATTCCCTCCTTTCTACTGTTGCTTTAATGGCAATAAGTAAAAGTTAATCATTAATTTCAGAGGGTGGGGAGAGAAAAGGAAGAAAGAACAGCTCAGCACAGACAGTGACAGAGTTTGCAGAAACTTAGACGTACCACTGAGCTGAGTAACATCCCACACCTGATAGATTGCCAGAAACCTTTGAAGCTTATACTTTGCAGTAGTAGAAGTCTGTTGGCAACTTTTTAAAAAATGCATCTTAGCCATTGTTTAGAGACCAGCTCAGAATCAGCAAAATATGTGGTTGCATTGCTGCATGGAACCTATTGTGCCAAGACATCACAAAATGACCTTCCCAAAGGCACAGATGAACAAAAAAATGAGCTGAGTTTTCACCCTAAATTTCTCGTATCATGAGCAAAAGCCTCTGCAAGTTAGAAAAACTGAAATTAGCTGTTTCTCTACTTTATTTTGGCACACAGAGGCAGCAAAATATCCCACTGAAAGGCTGAAGTCATTGAATTTTCCACCCTGACTGGCTGGAGAAAGCTATGGAAGATTGCAAAGAATGTTCTTCCCTGGCCTTCTCCAGGCAACTTTGCAATATCTCCAGCAGTCTGAGAAAATTCAAAGAAGTAACTAAAGTCCCAGGGAGCTACACTATGCTAGCTACTTTGATCTCAGAATGGATCTGCTGTCCAAGAACTGTGAGGAAGCCCAGCTCAAAATCTGAATGTACACGTTGCTCAAGAGTCCTCGTGCTAATGCACCAAAGACTATTTCCAGACTTGAGGAATATTCTCGGTTGTATCTGAGCACTGTGGGCTAGATCTGACTTCTGTCTTTATAGCAGAAGAAAAGGGTAGGATAAACTCACTCAAAGAAACTAATCTCTTGCTTTTGAACAGTTGACTTGTCCAGGTGAATGGAGCTGACTACATGTTCTGCCATGGACAAGGCTTTTAAAAACCTCTCTTGATAGCAAAGTCCATGAGATACCATGTTCTCACGAGTTACATCTGCTCGTTGCAGACCAGGTGCATCATTGAGGCACCTACCTTGGTAAATACAAAGAAAGATCATCAGCACAAAATAGACACAGAGAAGGAATTGTGTCTACCTCTGATCAGCTGACAATGACCTCTGTGATGCCCTGATGACAGGCACGAAGACAAACAGTGACCCAAATTCTCCAAATTCTTCCTGATGGAGACACGAAAGGGGAGAGACTGCACTATCTACCGGTGAGGTTGCATTCATTTAAGAAGTCTCTTGAATGAAAAAAGACCAGATAACTCTCAGGGAAGAGAGCATTGTTGACTATTACCCACTAACCTTGGCTTCTTCGTCACAATTACAATGGAAAGATAGTCTCAAAATCTACTTTAAGCTTAGACCTTCCTTTCCCATTTCAGCGGAGAAACACATGAAAAGGTGCCTGCCTTTCTGTCTGCAGAGGTTACTAGAAAATATCTCATTTACTTCTGCAGAGTGCAAGAGCAGAGGAAGAGGCGAAGAGAAACATGCAGGTTACTCAGTCCACCACCGGTAATTTGGCTGAGCTCTTCAGGCAGAGAAAGAGCTGCATGCTGACTTAGGGAGGCAGCTGAGAAGATACACTTAATGTTCTCTCCTTGTGGGGCATATTTTCCCTCTCACTCACATTTTCCCTCCCTTGAGAGGTCTTTGGCATGTCTCTAACTGATGCCACGTGAACTTTGCCATGGACAGAAAGGGACCAGAGTGGAGGGAAAGCAGAGAGAGAGGAAACGTTCAGATTTTGGAGGTAAGTGGATGGACAGATAAAGTACAACTGATTTTATGCTGTATCTCTTTGATAGCCAGTCAACCAAGAGCAGCTGACAGGGGCACAAGGGGAAGGGCAAGCAGCAGTGCTTCAATCAGCACTCACTGACTGGGTGGGGTGGCTCGACACACTGTCCAACGGCTCAAAATCCTTGCCCCTGGCATCTTCTCAGCCCTTCTGGGAAGTAATACCTTCTTTTCCTCAAGAATCTCTCAGCCACAGAGAATCCAGAGTGCTCTCCTGACTTCATCACACATACAAAATATTTCACTCGTCGGGAAATGTAGCCTCTCTGTAGGGATGAAATCTGGCAGCTGTTTAAAGAAGGACTGCAACACTACACAGTAATGTAGGACCAGGAAGCAAATACGAAAACTGTTGCATCCGGAAGAAAAAGGGAGATTTTGGAAAGCAGAAGAAAACAACCCAGCTCAGAATATTATGCAAAGCACCATGGCTGACTCTCCAGCACTCTAATAACTGTGATCATATAAGACCTATGATGTTTATCTCCTGCGTAACGTGATAGCTATTGCGATATAAAAGCTACATCCCATGCATTTGTCCAGGAGAAAGTTAACACAGAAGAAAGAGAGGGAAAGAAGAGAAACAAAAAGAATCAGAAACTGAAATTGTTTCTTTAGGGTAACAGGAGCTGCCATCTTGGAACAAACCATGGGTGTATGTAATGTAATAGCATAGTCATCTTTCACTGTCCGTCTCCTTGAAGACATCTCTAGCTGTGTAGCCTACAGCAGAGTGTTCCCCAAAAGCGGTTATATACTTTTTCCAGAAGCACAAGAACTGAGCTTTCTCAGACTGATTGCTCTGTTCACATCTGTATGTGCTCCTTTTTCTGCCCCTTCCTGTCCTGTCAGCCCTCGTTTTACATCAACGTCAGTTGATGTCAACATCAGTTTTGCATTGCCCACCATGCCCAATTCAGAGATGGCTGAGAAACTACCTCATTGACATTGATGCCATTCCTCTCCATGTAGGCCCTGTCGTTCACCTGTCCCCCTTCCATAAACTCCATGAGAAGGACGCGCCTTGTTGAGAGCTCCCAGTAGATCCTGGGGACCTGAAACAGGAACAGATGGGTTAAGTCAAACAACAGGCTGGGAAAGCAAGGAGAATATACCACACGCAACCCAGAAAAGGAGTAAAACTGGAAGGGGCTGAAGTGAGGACTTGCGTTTTTTTCCTGAGCACAAGGGAGGTAAATCCATCTACCGGCCTCTTCCCCAGGACAACAGCAATGCGTGCAAGGACAACACACCAATTCAATGGCAGCAGGATCTGTCCTCATGCAACATTTCTGGCCACACTCTACAAGCTTTTGACCATCTCCCACCCCCACTGATATCTGAGAGCTTTCTTATCTGCTCTGCAGCTTCTCTAGCTGGGCTGTTTAACTAGTACCTATTGCAGCTTTCTGAATCATCCACTTAGCTCCTTTAGACAGGAACTGCATCTTGTTTGCTACGCACAGGGCCCACTTATGCAGCTCTAAAAACCATAAGCCATCGT
Source organism: Dromas ardeola (assembly GCA_013398915.1). Classification (NCBI taxonomy): domain Eukaryota; kingdom Metazoa; phylum Chordata; class Aves; order Charadriiformes; family Dromadidae; genus Dromas; species Dromas ardeola. The sequence goes on from VYZM01002710.1 coordinate 301,442, forward strand.
CATAAATTGTATCTCCGCAGTGCCCCTTGGAACACAAATGCCTTTGAGCTGACAAACCCTGCATACTTAGGCCATCTGCAATTGAACTGGGAGAAAAATCAAGTGTCACAAATAAGGTGCTTGTCACAGAAACCCTGGGAGACCCTTAACTATCTTATTGCCAACATGACACAGTAACAAGTGTAAAATGTCAAAGCACTTTTCATTCAATCTGCAGTAAATCAAGCTGAGTGAGGTACCATTAAGAGGCCTGGTGTGTCACCCAGGGAGGCAGTGACGCAGGTGTCACTCAGGCTGGCTCCCCCTTTTCCAGCCTCTCTCCAGCCAAATGCTTCCCATGATGAAGTCCCTACTGTCCAGAGTCCTTTTGCTGAAGTTCCCTTTGGATATTCCTCACGTCACTGTGCTGACCAGTCTCCCAAGCTGTCCAGATTTGCCTCTGCACATGGGTGAAGCCACACAGGTACATTTTATCAAAGATATAAGGGAGCTCCACCCATTCCCATCACTGTGCCCCAGGACAGAGATACACATTTTGGATCCCGTAAAGAGAGACCCAGCTGTGCAGACCCCTCTCCTCACCTGCCTGACTCGACCGTGGACTCAGGACTCGCACATTGCAAGGGTGCAGCACTTGGGGCAGGACAGAAAGAGGTAAGAGGTGTTGTCCATTTAGTGCGGCCGAAGCCAGGGGAACCATCCAGGCCACTGGAGCTCATCGTAACTCCTGAACAAGCCACATTTGTTTTATACTCTGCATGTAACTACTGACCGTGCCTCAGACCCTCATAAACTATCTGCCTCCCCCACTGTTCCTGTCCTAGAGAGACCATTTTCACAGAATCACAGAATCATAGGGTTGGAAGGGACCTCTGGAGATCATCTAGTCCAACCCCCCTGCCAGAGCAGGGTCACCTTAGAGCAGGTTGCACAGGAACGCGTCCAGGCGGGTTTTGAATGTCTCCAGAGATGGAGACTCCACCACCTCTCTGGACAGCCTGTGCCAGTGCTCTGCCACCCTCAAGGTAAAGAAGTTCCTCCTCATGTTTAGGTGGAACTTCCTATACTCAAGTTTGTGCCCATTACCTCTTGTCCTGTCACTGGGCACCACTGAAATGAGCCTGGCCCCATCCTCCTGACACCCACCCTTTAAGTATTTGTAAGCATTAATAAGGTCACCCCTCAGCCATCTTTTTTCCAAACTAAATAGACCCAATTCCCTCAGTCTTTCTTCATAAGAGAGGTTTTCCTCAATTTCCTCAAGATTTTCCCAATGTCGCCCACTTCTACCTTATCACTTTAGATCAAATAATCCTTTGCTGAGCAATTCCAATGTCCCTTAGTCCCACCACTCAATACTCCTGGCATACTTTGCACGTTAACTTTGCATAGACTTTGATGCCAGACATCCACTATGGGCAAGGGGGATTCAGTTACTTGCAGCCTTCCCAGCTTCTCTGGATGTCCATTCTTTGCAGTTAAGAGTGGTGAGAAAGCAAACCAACTCCAAAACTAGTATTTCCCCAGCCCATCCAGCTCACTGATCCCTGCTGCCTTAGATCATTCCAGATGACACTCATTCTTGTCTCAAGATTTACAGGGGCAAGTCAGTGGGCTTGTAAAGCACTGTCGATGCTCTCGGAGATGCCTCTCTCACTCACAGCCAAATTCTTCAGTGATTTTTTTAATTACTCGCAGATGTTTGGCTGTAATGTTAGCGCATGGAAACAATTTATCTCTGGCTTTAAAAGCTCAAACAGGTTCACAGCACAAAATCTACTCCTCAGCTTTCTAGCGTGTTTAGGAAAATTAATGACGCAAGACCCCAATTCTTCTGTTGCCTTTGGGTGATGAACGTGTCTCTGAATTGGCAGGTCAGACAGGAGGATCCATTATTTAGCCATCTCAAGCCATTTGTTATTGTTACACATATTGATATCATGATAGCTCCTTAACCCAGTGAGGTGGTGATTGGCCGTCTCCATGGGGATTTACTTCACAGTATCCTAGTTACAGCTGCAACGGATACAGCTCTCCAAGGTGCATCACTTCTGATAAGCGCCCACTCAGCAAAATCATTGGCCTTTGGCCTTCTGCAGCTTGGTGGCTTTTAGTTATCTCTGTCTATGGGAAGGCCACTGCTGCCACTGGGCTCCAAAAGGACTGCCCCAAAGTCAGGTGACAAGGAATTACAGCCTTTGCATGGAGGAAGCAAGGAAAAAAATGGAAGCATCAACCTGAAAAGTCTAACAAAAACTCACCTCATATCAGAAATCTGTCTTCCATCTTGTGACTTCTGCATAAACAGGAGGTGAAAACCTCATTTTGATGTGTGTATGCAGGAGGGTCCAAAGGAGGGTGCATTTTTTGCTGATTTTGTGTATATGCAAATGCAGTTACATCACTGACTGTGCCCACAGCACTATGTGTACTTGACCATACTTGTGTATATCCAGAACGCACACAGTGGAGGCCTGTGCCTCTTTTATGTCAGCAAAAGAATAGTGCACATGCAAGTTTGAAGATGTGAGCTTATGTCTTTCCAAGAATAAGACGTGTACATTTCTGGTTGTACCTGAGACATTTGTCAGTGACCTTAGTCAGTGTGTAGCAGGGGAGGTGGCTTAAGAGTGTCAGTGGGGAAAAGCACAATATGGATGCAGTTGAGTTTGTGTATGAAGGTAACATGAATGCATTAACCATAGATATATATGAAGGATGTATGCTCAATTCCAGAGGGAGAATACGCTTTTTTGCAGGAGGAGAGATTCATGTGAACAAGTTCAGAAACAGTGTTTGGGAAAATGAGTAGCAGGCTCCAGAGACTGCTGGTCTCAAGCCACCACTCCTCATCCAATATACGGTGCCTACAGTAGGAAACAGACAAGGAGGAAGCATGTCTCAGAGCAGTTTCTGGTCCATATCAGCAAAGCAGTCTAGGATGAACAACACAGAGGGTCTGAACTCCATTCTCCCTCTGTATGGCTCCTACAGGTGGTGAGCGAGGTGCACAGGACACATAAAGTGAGACTATTAATGCACATACATACACAGAAATATGTGTTCCCTCACCTTCAGGAAGTCAAAGTTCTTGAGCATATGAGCAACCTTCTCAGCATTTCTGCCTTCATTGAGGAAATCCAGCTCCAAGGGCAGATTCTTCTTAGCTTCTTCCACCAGCCACATGAACTCAAAATCTGGAAAGATCTGCTTCACAACCAAGAGGAGAACCTGAGAACAAGGACAGAGACAATCAGCTGCACTCTGGCTCCAACGTCACACAGCTACACACAGTGCTGTTTTGATAGGATCATTCCATGTAACTTACAGACACAAAAAAACCCAGCCTGCACCCCAAGTGCTTGTAGGGTTCCTGCAGTATCATAACACAACACACGGTGTCATGCCTTGGTTGTGCAATAGAAATTTTGGCTTGCCCTTCCACACAGGCACATCTAGGAATTAAATGATGGCACAGACACCAAAGGAAGCCCAGCGGCCTGCTGCCTAGAGGTAAGAGAACAAAGCCCTGGAGAGGGGACCACATGGCCAGATCTCACCAAGGGCATGGCCCAGGAGCGACTCTCTTCTGAGTCCTATAATTCTACAACTCACTGTTTGGCTTCATTCAAACAGCCTTCAGATAACGCAAAAGAGGAAGATCTAAAGTAAGACTTGTCACCTCTATGTTTCTTCTTCCACTTTTGAGCAAGAATTTTGCTGGCACGGAAAATTCATTGGGCAGTTCAGAGAAGACAGTGGAATTGGATACAGGTAGTAGGCTACAGATCTTTAAAGGACACTTCGGGTGGGGGTCAGAGGGCGAGTTGCTCCTCAGTGTCAGTCACAGCCATCCTCGGCAATGCTGAGGTGGTGTTTTCTAAGTACCATATATCCATCACCTGCCATCCTCTCCTTCTTAAAGGGATTAGGTATTGAGCTGCACAGGGCCTTGAAAAGCCCAGCCGAAAAGTTCCTGGAAATGTTTGCTTAAAACAGTATTTAAGGGGCAAGTGATGGGCAGTTCTTCCTGAAGAAAATCAAGATTATGCGATTGGATGGCATAAGCAAAACTGCACAGCAGCCACACATGCTTTCTGTTCAAATGAAGGGCCAGTTTCTCAACCAGTCCCACAAATTTACACAAGCTGACAATTCAGACCACATCTTAAGGAAAAGAATTGTTTGGCTTTTTTTTAACTACTTGATTCATAAAACAAGAATAAAACATAACAATGCAATCCACTTTGCTGTCCTTATCTTACTCTTTCTGTACATCCATCTGAAAGTGAAACCAGACTTGTCAGTGTGTGTTCCTGGACAGTTTCCTTTTCTAGATCTCCACTGTTGAGATGGGAATTCCTGCACTGCAGGAGAAACATGTAAAGCACGCACAGAAAGCTGCTATCATTGAAATGTATGACAAAAAATAAATTTATGAACCGTCACTGCTCCTGTTCAGCTGTGTGAAAACATTTGTTCCCCACCCCTCTCTCTACTTTTCTTATCTAAATGTCAGTTCCAAACTCAATGTTCCTTTAAAAATGTAATCACCGGGTTCCAGACACTATTGAATGATTTTTCTACTGTTATATCTAGAGGCATAAATCCTTTCGAATTTATGTCACCCAAATGAAATGTAACCAGCGATCTTCATAAACGCATACATAAACTTTATAGGGGCTGCAGGATTATTTCATTGGTGCCTGATGTGAGAAAATTCATGCATTGTTTTTTGCTTTCTTTAAATGCTCTTTTGAATCAATTTGCCAACGTGACCATCAGCAGGGACAAACTTAAGTATTTGCCCTGTCCCTTTCCTGACATCTCTCTAACATATTGTCTTGAAATAAGTATTGATATAAGAAGAGCAGTGAGGTATCTCTCTGGATTTATCAAATGCTGTACTGATTTTTAAAGAGTCAGCACTGATGCTATGAAACCTCAAGTGAATTTAAGAATTTTCCATCTAGCTCTTCCCATTCAGATTCCTTCCCATCATTCTCTAAATAAGACCATCTCCATCAATATTTAAATCAACCTCCTACCTAGCTGCAATGTCTGTCTGATTCTTAAAGGACCAGAACCTCAGTGCACATAATCTGGCTTTCAGTGCAGCCTACACAAAAATAGTCCCAACACAAGGATATGATGATGCATGTAAGCCAACACTCCACAAGAGACCCTTTAAGAACAAGACTGCGTGTGTCTTGTTGAGAGCTACTTTCCCATAGCTGTGTGTACACGACAGATCTCGAGGATGACAAACTAGACTGTCTGGAGAGGAAGGACAATACTAAACTGCCAAGAGGAAATACACTGTCTCCCTTTCAAGTTTCCCAGGAGGATTAGCCTAAAAACAGAAAAGACAGGAATCATTCTAAAATTATTTGCTTAAATTTCTCTTACCAGTATAACAAGCAACCACAGCAACATAGTGTGAGAGGGGTTTTTTTTCTGTGATACCCACTGTTAAAAGTGCAAATGTCCCAAGGTGGATCTAGGTCTTGGCTCATTCATACACAACACTCTTATTGCACTGGTCTCACAGTCTCTGATTACCTGCTCATCCTTCTTCCTTCACAGCTTAGTTTCTGCCATCCTGTCCTGGGCAGGAGTGAAGGATGCCATAAGTCCCCTGAGAACTGCTGTCCATATGATAACTCACAAAAGCAAACTCACCGGGCAGACCACTGCAGTCAGTCCTGAAAAGGACCTGAATGAAATCCAAATCTAAAGCTGGACCCAAACCCAGTTCAAACAGTTCTCTGTTCTCAAACCAGCACTGAAACAGACATATCCCATCTTACCGGGATATCTTTATTGAACCCAAAAATTTCTTTCACTATGAGTTCAAAATAAATATTCAACTGTAAACTGATGTGCTTCAGCTGGAATCAGCTGTGCTTTTTTGCAGACTAGCCAGGATTGCTCAAAGCTGGGTGTTTTGGCTGCCTAAAGAAGCGTTAGTTATGTGCTCCTCTGAGAGGGTATTGGCAGGATCTTTGATTCTTGATCTCCTGTGATGGAGAATGTGTATCATTGCATCAGCAGTACCCTCTAAACACTTATCAGGCCGTCTCAGCTTAATCTTCCCCTCTTTAGTCCCATGGACATACCTGTCTGCCAATGGATGTGCACATTACTGTACTATACATACAGATACATGCTTATTAGGAGAGCTAAAAACTTTAGTGTTACCATTTACAGACCTAATCCTTCCCCTCTCCTTGACCTCAGCCCCATCTCCATTTTCTGTTCCCTACCATTCCGCTGGCATCTTTGACTTGTGCAGTGCGGTGCAGTGTCACAGCTTTTCTCCAGTTCCTCCCTTCAGTGCGCTAGACTTCGAACTCGGGGAGAAGCTACAGCATTGCACTAGGAACATGAGTGATACCCACCACTCTGGAGAGGAACAGGAGACACACATTGAAACTTTTTTTCCTAGCTGAATCCCTCATTTGTGTGTCTGCCCCTGGTAGGTGACACTCTCCACATTTCAGTGGTTTTGTTTCCAGCAGGAATCAGCTCAGCATTAAGGAGCTGACCGAGAAACAAAACTGAATCACAGCAACCTCAGACACTGTTGAATCCACACTAGAATTTTACTGAAAAAAACATGCTAATCATGGAGAATGATTTTTCCTTGGCCACACAGCCCTAACTGCAAGGGCAACTGAGACCAGTTTAATCAACCAGTTAATGGGCACACAGGCTCTAGTTCTTAAATCTCATACGAGCTTAATCTGATGTCATCCATGTTTACCTGTCTTCTGCCCTCCTTCACTCTTACCCTCTTGTTCAGTCTCTCCGTCCACACAATGACCCACATCGCAATCCTCACCAACTTTCTGTGTTATTCTCATAAGACAGCATTTATCTCTGCGGAGGTTTCAAAGCCACAGGATGGTGTTGTTACGCCTGCTTACGCTGTGGGTGAATGTGGCCCCCCCACATTTCAATGACAATTACTCTGCAAGTCAAAGTCAACAGGTAGTTTTACCTCCATGAGCAAAATATCCTTGGAGCTCTGAGCTTGGACCTTTGGGTGCTGGATTTTCACTGCCACCGTTCTCCCATCCTGCAGCACTGCCTTGTGCACCTGGGCTAGCGATGCTGCTCCCAAGGGAGTGTCCTCAAAACTCACGAAGAGCTCTTTTATCTGTTGGGAGAAGAGAAAGTGGCATCAGCTTGGGGTGCCAGAGACTATCCTAAGGAAAGCCCTCTCCACAGGCCAGAGACAGCGTGTGACAAAGTTGGGCAGGCTCAGCCCTTTCATCCTTCCTCTGTCCCCTGCCTGAGCCTTGTCGCTGCTTGGCCTCCCAGTGAAGCCTGCCAAGCACGGAAGCACCCTGGACATACTCTGCTTGTGGAAACCTGTGGCAGAGCCCCAGCAGCACGTTTCATCTAGGACACGGGGTGGCCAGACAGCATGTGGGGGGCCCCTCCAGGCTGACCTGAGAACGGGTTGGAGCGATTATGGTCAGCATCCTTCATTGTTACTGGACGCAGAAGCCAAGAGTTGCCCCTTTGCATGTATTTCTTCTGCAGATTTTTAATTCCACTGAGCATCACTCCCTGAGTCCTGACAGCGGATATTCCCATGCATTACAGCAGCATCAGGTAGCTTACTGGTGAAAGTCAGCACATGACAGGGAGCAGTGGTAAGGGCTAGATTCAAGGCAAGGGGACAAAAATTGCACTTTGCACTTCTGAGGACTTGACCTGAAAACATGGTTTATGTGATGGACTTTCTCACACCTACAATAAAAGTAACCAGTGCTCTCAACTCAGAAAAAGCATCAGGTGGGGACAGCAAAGCACTTTGTAGGCAGGAAAGGAAATTATCAGCAGCTCTGGCTGTGACACTCAGGACTAGATTATAAGGAAAGTTGCAGATGAAGAAGTAAATTTACCAGAGGGATGTCCAGGAAACAAAAACCTGGACAGATGTGGGTGAGGCAATGGGAGATGGGCAAAGGCCCATCTGCCCTGCGTAACATGGCATCCTGCTAGAGACCCTCAGCACAGCACCAGGCACCTCAGGCCCTGGAAACACCATCACCACGGTAGTGTGGCTGATTAGCCAGACCCCTCCGCACAGTGAATTAGCTCAGAGGGAGTGCCAACATGGTTATGTGGCTTCAGGCACAGAGCTAGTTTATCTAATGCTAGTTGAGGGTTTCTGTCCTGCTCTGTAGAGCAAGGTGCAGACAAGCTTCAAGGTATCCAGAAGTCAGCAAAGGCAACCTGTCCCACCCTTCCCGCAGGCTGGACTGATTTCGGGTGAGCAGTTGAGAAGCCTGTAATTTATGCAGTAACAAAAAAGAAATAATGTCAGTGCATTTTTATAACCTGCTTTTTAAAAGGTAATTAAAGATGGGAGCTGCAGCGAGCTAGTAATTAAATATGAATAAAGACCTTCTAAGCAAAGTCTTCATGCAAAATGTTAAACGAGTATTCCTTTTGCTGACAAGGAAGAAAAATACTATACAAGGAGCAGCCTGTTCCCTCCTGCAGCTGCCAGGGAATGAGCCCCCTCCCACACCACCCTACCCCTTCTCTCCCAGCCCCTTCCACAGAAAACTATTGCTAGCAAAAAAACGGAGCATTTGCAGCAATTAGATTCCAACAGAGACTCAGCTGCCTCCAGTAATTCACGAGGAAGGTGCATTTTATTTATTTATTAAATTCCCTGTGGTCCCGGCGGCAAAATCAATTAAGTAAAACAACTGCATTTAAAAACAACTAGTTACGTGTTTTTTAATTACAGCAGGTCCATAATTCAAACCTATTGACATTTGTGTCTCAAGACAAAAAAGGTTTTTCTCTCTTTCCCTCCTGCCCTTTACTTTTCTCCCTCACTTCTGGATTGAGGTCCTCATTTCAGACTACTATTAAAAAAGAAGCACCTACAGGATGACAGAAGGCTCAGGGGACATGTTCAAGACACAGGGACTTTTACCTTTATGTGAAGTTTGTCAATCGGCTGAAGAGAGGACCCGTTAATGGGAAGAGACTTAAGGTGGCCAGGGGCATGTTGGGCTACGAGATCTTGTAAGGAAGGAAAAAATGCAAACAGAGAACTTGCCACATGAGGTCGAGCTGGGGCTTTCTTCAATTCACCACCCTACACGCTCATATTAAAGGGATGTACCCTTTACAGAGTAGCAGCCAATATTACTAGTCTAACTGTCATAAGGGTGGTAACATCCTCCAAAGGTTAAAGCACAGAACTGGGAGTTCACTGGCCTGAATCCAGTAAGGTACATTTATAGTAAGAACACATATAAATTGGATAAAATTCCATCTGCTCCGGATTTCAAAAGCTTTTAATTGCCTACACTGTCAATCCAACCATTTTCACCAGTACTGAATGCATGCAGGAGAAAAAAAAAAAAAAAAGCTGCAAATATTCGCCCTGGCAGGAATAATATATACCATATTCTTGTGTGACTAAGTTTTCTAAGGAAACATCATTTGAAGAAAGCTGCCTCACGGAGTTCTTTGGGGCAGAAGGATTTCATTTCAAAACTTGCTATTTAAGACATGAAAGCCAGGTTAGCCGTCGTGTCCGTTAGAGCCAGCCCAGCGGCCCCGCTGCAATCCCAGGGGGAATTTGTGTGCACCCACAGGCTGCAGGCAAGGGCAGCAAGGCGAGGGACTGCAACAAGGCCAGAGAATTGATGGCTCCTCCAGGAGCAGAAGGGTAGAGCGTGTACAGGGGGGAGGGAGCGGATCACAGCCGGGCCATTACATGAGCAGGTGTGAGGCTGAGATAAAGCAGCAGCACAATTACTGCTGGGCTCCAGGACCCCCCACTTAGCAAATCACCCTCATTCATTATGAAATTGTCCTTTCACAGCTCGCTGGAGGCAGCTAGTGGCTCTGATGCAGGCTGTGTGTCCCAGACAGGCAAAAGCGAGCGAGAGGCCGGATGACATGGAAGCAGAGAAAAAGTGAGCCAGGCTCCCACACTGCGAGCAGGGAGCAGGGTCCTTCCCCAGGGAAAGCAGCTGCACCCATTTCATCAGGCAGGGAGTTCCTGGAGCAGGCTACAGGCTCTCGCTTCTCACAAGCACCCAGCTAATAAGCAGCCTTAACAACAGCTCTTAAACACCATTTTCAGGATGGATAATTAGCATGCAAAGGTCTGGGACAGTGTCTGAGCCCACCTGACATGGTATTTAAGGAACTCTCAAGCTTCTTTCAGGCCACAGCTGGTCTCAAAGCACCTTATCAAACTGGCTGTTACCATCTGTAATCCTGGCAGGAGATGATACATGCATAGTTTCCAGCCAGGTTTAATAAAGGTTTAAAAGTGAGAAAAGGAACTTCAGGGTTGCTCTTTCAAAGGAGCAGGACAGCAAGCTGCAGGTTTCCAGCTGTACAGGTGAGCGGTGTCCCTGCCCGCCGTGGTTCCCCTCACTCGCCTTCCGCGCAGCCAGCTCCCCATCAGGAACGTGCTCAACCAGCAAACGAACACGTTGCTGTACTTCACTGGCTGGAAACACAGCCCTGACTCTTTTGTTCTAAAGAATGAAGCTCGTTTAATTTTAAATATGCAAAATCTTTTCATGATTGTTGGTATTCGTAGTCACACCTCAGGGAGCTGATATAAAAGCTCTTACACGATCTATCTACTTAGACACTTATTAGTATGTATTTGTGCTTAGGTTACACCTAGAGACCATTATTAAGCCCAGAGTCCCAATGTAGGAGGTGCGCAGCGACCGTGGGCCCTGCACAAATTCACACTTTCCAGGAGTCCCCAGTTGTCACCTACGGGCCTCCTCACATGCTGAAGTGCCTTCCCAAAGCACACACTGCTCTGCCCGAGGTCTGTGGCGCACATCAGCTGATGGCGCAATGCTGAGCATCAGAATGCCTCAGTATTTTTTGTGAATCCTGTCCTTAAACACTTAGGAAGTTACTGGAAGTCAATTGGATTTAAACTCCCAAATCCTGAGTCCTTTCTGAAAGTATTACCTTACACGACCTGCCCAGCATGTTCTGAGAAGTCTTTGACAGAGCTGGGATTTAACCCAGATAGCCCAAGCTCCAGCCTGACGTCTTAATCTCCAAACCATAAACGTTAAATGTGCGTGCCTTGCCAGCTAATTTCTTTTGAAATATACTGCCTCTTAATCCCAACCTTTTTATATCCATGTGCTGCAGCAAATGATCAAAAATTACCGCCTGGTTTCAACCTGCCCACTCCACAGAGAGGTATGTTCCCTTCCCTCTCCAGAAAGTCTTTTAAACAAGGTACCCTGGAGCAGGAGCCTAAGTCACGGAGACCCTTCCTGGCCCAGCACTATGTAACATCATCCCAAGCGGGACGTGGTGGTTCTGCTCTGCCACAGTGACCGCAGCAGATGAACGGTGGCCATGTGTCAGCAGTCTGCTCTGGACAAATCTAGGGTGCAGTGGGATGCAGGGTCACTAACAGAAGGTGTCTCAACAGCCCAGCCCTGTTTAGCTGGCAGGCTGAACCCCTTCCAGAACAATGCTCCAGACCTCTGTACGTGGTGCAGCCAGAATGAGGCCACTATGGGGTCTAAGTAAGAATATTTTGCATTAAAAGTCCTATCCAGGAGGTTTCTAGCAGAGTCCGGGACAGATTTGACAATTCTGCTTTTCCACAATCACTTACAAAGAACCTTTCTTCAACTCTGCCAGAGCTGAACCAGTTCAGTACAGGTGGTGTCAGTGAGGAGACTTTCAAATGCTCAGCATTTCCCAGGGCAAGAGAGTCCTTCACCAAAGCTGCCTTTCAAAACTGCCTTCAAATATTTCCCAGGACTTCAAAGGACTCTTCAGCCTGGAAAGAGAGACAATGGGGAGGGAATGTCACAGAGCTCTACAAAAATCATTTCTGTCACGGAGAATGGGATTGGGAATGCTTGTTCACTCCATAGAAGAACTCACGAGCAGCAAATTGTCAATCAACACACAAGATTACCTGATAGCAAAATCAAAACAAGCAAAAAGAAGTATTTTTTCCCCACACCAATTAAGCTGTAGAACTCATTGCCACAGGTTGTTATGAATACCAGAAGTCCAGGTGGGTAGATAAGTCAATGAAGAAAATCCACCGCAAGTTATTAAGAACCAAGATACAATCTCTGGCCCAGGAAACCTCTAACCTTCAGTTTACTGGAAGAGGGAAGATCATACCAGGTAAAGCTTAACTGTATGCCTGCCATGCTTTTATATTCGTCTCTTAGCCAACACTGGCTACAGTTGGAGGCAGAGTGGTTCTCAGTTGGGCTTCAGGTTTGAGTCTGACCTGTACTGTCATCCTTACGTTCTTCAGAAGCTTTTCGCACCAGACTGACCAGTCTTGATGACAGCAGGATGGACAACATAGGAATTGTTTCATCTGCTGCTAGCCTGGGCCTCAGTTGCGGCTTGGCAGCCCAGAAAGTTACTTATAGAACCTGTAAGTTTCTGAGAGTGCAAAGGGTATAGGGGAACTACAGCTGGAAGTTGCCCAGTCTCCAGGGTAAACCCTGAGCTCTGGTAACAGTGCATCTTCCTGAAATGTCTATCATGCAACTTACAGGCTGTGTAAATATGCCCATGTCATCTGGCACATCTGGGGAATGTGTAGCAGGAGCTGAGACTGTCTCAAACAGAGGCCATCTCCAGACACCTCACTCTGCTCCACAGCTTCACCAATCACAGACGCTCAAAATAATTCATGAAAAGGGGCCCAACGGGGATGATGCTACCCTCTTATCACCAAAAAGCAGTGCAAACTGAAACATTCAAAACCTCAACCAAAATCTCACAGCAGATCTCCTCTTCTGATCACAGCATACTGTAATTGCTCCTGAGTCTTGCATTTTGTATTTGGAGATAGGAATCTATGAGATGTCCTGCTATTTCAGAAGGGGCTGACTAGGCAACACAGGATTAACTTGAACTTCTTGCCTCCAGGATACTCATCACAGGCCATGATACAACAGAGCTCCATTAACAAGAGTATTTTGTTGCGATGGCCCAGAGCAGCTCGCAGTCTCCTAGCATTTTGATGCCATACAGCAGCAGAGGAAGATGCACATGGGGAAGCTGATATAAATCCATTCAAGACAAAGGGACTCATACAGCTAGGAGATAGGTCCATGGCAAAAGCTGACAACAAGAAAGTGATTCACGTAGGTAAATCATGGAATCATGGAATCTTCAGAGTTGGAAGGGACCTCTAGAGATCATCTAGTCCAACTCCCCTGCTAAAGCAGGATTGCCTAGAGCACATTACTCAGGACTGCATCCAGACGGGCCTTGAAAGTCTCCAGAGAAGGGGACTCCACAATCTCCCTGGGCAGCCTGTTCCAGTGCTCTCTCACCCTCACCGTAAAGAAGTTTTTCCATGTATTTGAACGGAACTTTCCTATGTTCTAACTTGTGCCCATTGCCCCTCATCCTGTCACTGGGAACCATTGAAAAGAGTCTGGCTCCATCCTCCTTAAACCCACCCTTTAGATACTTGTAAACATTCATAAGGTCTCCCCTCAGCTTTCTCTTCTCCAGGCTAAAGAGTCCCAGCTCTTTCAGCCATTTGCTGAAATTTGTGCCAAATTTTGCACATCTCCTTGTGCTGTGATGCTCCAAGCTGGAATTCCCTTGATGAGGTGACTCGATCATCTGTTTTTTCCATCCCTGACAGAGGCAGCACTGAACAGTCCCCTCTTACTCATGGCTCCATGGCAATTTGCTAAGGTGAGCTCAGTGTGCAGGAGCTTACCGAGATTTACACGGGGATCGTGCTGTCTGCAGCCTCCCAGCCAAGGCAGCACAGGGCACTGCGATAACGGGATTTGTGAGCTTGCTGGAAAACAGACCAACACAGTACCACTCTGGGAAGAGCGCAAGTTTCCCAGGGAAGTTTTGGGGGCTGCAGCTCCCATCTTAACACTGCCTAATACAATGTCCCCCCTACTTCATATGGCAGAATAGCTGAAGAGTTCTGTGTCTGATACAGCATTTCTAAGGCTTGTGGCTCCCAGAACTTTTGGAACTCCCTTTATTGACCCCAGGACCCTATTGCTCTCAAAAGTCTGAATGCCTTTGCTGGACTAGGTTTAAGGGATATGAACCTCACCCTAGACTGGTCACCTTTTCCAGAACGTACACGTAACTGTCCATGGCACCAACTACTCACTGATCCCTGCAAGTCTGCAAGACCAGGGTTCTAGGTGTGAGAAAAACGTTACCTTGGAGTAGAGTGATCTACTTCCCAGACAGCAAATGAGGGTTTTTTCCATTGTCCCAGCCTTTCTATCCCCTCTACAAAAACAAAATGTCACAGTGTTGCTCCGAGAATTATTAAGACAGCAAAAACTGAAAGATTAGATTTATCACAGTAGACAGTGGATTATGAAGAATAATTCATCAAACGTCAGAACAAACAGCCCACAATTTATAGGCGGCTTTGTTGAGTCAGTGAAATCTGATTGGACTTCTCCCCACCTAATGAATGCCAAGCCTAATTGATGGTTTCTAAATGCATCTGTCAAGAACAGGTATTTATTAACTCAGCATTTTTAATAATATTGTAGATATATACAGAATAGTGGTTTTCTCCTGAATGGATTCCCTGGTATTCATACTACATATACATGTCAGTGTGCATGCATATAGACGTATACACTGCATCCAAATGGATAGAGGTAAAAGGTATGTGTGTATTCTGATGCACCCAAACAATTACATACGGCTTATTACTCAAAATCCCTGCATCTTTCTGTGCACAGGATGGCAAAGCAATGTGGTCCATTTCAAGGAGACATGTGCATTAAGATGTCTGCCTAGAATTTGGAAAAGCTGTAATATTGGCTCTCCCTGATAACCCATATGATGCTGGGCCACACCATGTCACAGAGCTCATGCATGGATGAGCAGAATTAGGACTGTACAGTCAGCTATAAATACGCCCGTATCTAATTTCTCAGGACCAAATTTGTAACTTTAATATATTTTTTAAAAACTACCTGTATAATACATATACAGCAGCTCTTACACACCCAGCCACAGACATGGAACTTCATCTGCCAATGGTTTACATTTGCTCCTGGCATGCTGATCACTGCTAATTTGGTTAACCACTGCTAACATTGCACCGCAATAGCACAAAACCAGGGCTGTCCATCAGCCATCAGCCTTTCTTCTAGGAAAGGGCTGTAAGCCAGCTGGGGTACGAAGTTCATCTTTTCCTCTTACTTCTACCCCGTACCGCTTTGGTACTCTCCAGCCAATTGCCAACTATACCACTGAGAATCTCCACTGGGATCCTACCAACAGTACTTCCCAGTGACAAAGCCATGAATGTTACAGAAAATGAACTCTGCTAAAGGAAGAATCCCTGATCCCATCATCCGAAGACCAAAGTTGCCTCACTCATTCACTGCCTGATACCCGGGTCCTGGCTATTCCCCGTTCTGCTCACCTACCATCCTCTTTATGTAGTCTCTTCTGGCTAGAAAAGCAGTGGGAAAGCCTGTATGAAGGCACCCTTGCTTTCATCTCATCCATCCACTGAGCTATACAGGAACAGTATCAGTCTACTTGCTATAGTACCTTTAA
Source organism: Dromas ardeola (assembly GCA_013398915.1). NCBI lineage: Eukaryota > Metazoa > Chordata > Aves > Charadriiformes > Dromadidae > Dromas > Dromas ardeola. Next base: position 317,033 of record VYZM01002710.1, read on the forward strand.
CTGTTACAGAGCCATACTTTCAGGAAAAGCGCGTTTTATTCTGTCCCTGATAACCCCTGCTTAATAGTCTGTGCTCAGACACACACACGGTAGCTTCATTTATTTTCCCGAGTAAAGTCAAATCGTTAAGACAAGGCATAACTGTCTGAGAATATCACTCATCCTGGATCAAAACCAATCTCAGTGGCGACAGCTACAACAGGCAGTAACAGCAAGGAGCAGACAGAGCTGATGTATGTCTTCTGAGACCCTACCTGTGAGGTGGATCTCATCTCCCATCTGGCTGAAAAGTGAGCCACTTACCCATGGCTCTCACAAACAAATAGTCAGTCCAAGAAAAGCAAGGATTGTCATGGCCAGACTGGTACCTAACTGGCTCAGGAACATCCTCCTGACTGGCACAAGGAGATACATGTTTTTCATCAATTAAGCTATTGGGTGTCCCACTACCTCCCAGGGACACAGGATGCTAAGATTAACAGAGCAGCTCAGCACCCTGAGAGTCAATGCTTTCAACAGTTGGAGATCTACAGGTTTTCCATTAGCATCACCACAGCCCCTTCCATGCCTAGCTTCATTCAGATGTTCTTTGTCCAGGTGCTCGTTTCACAAAGCACTCTGAAAGCAGAGAGACTGCATATTAGACTTCTGACATAAGGCAGATATCAAGCTGGATAGTAGGAAAGCAGAGTCCAGACATTACCTGCAGGACTAGCACAACATCTTCTATAGCACATGCACACGACAAACCAGAGAGAGGAAACAGCAAAGCTGGGATGTCTCAGAACAGGACTCTAACCCATCCAGCAGTGTGAACATTACGCCTGGTCAAAGTACTCCATTTCAGACAATGGAGATAGCTTTCCCCCATGCCTGTAATCCCATGCTCAGAATTAAATTCTGAGAAGCTCTTTCTTTCCAAAATGTCCATTACCAAAGGAAAGATTTTGCTGCTGGAAGCTGCATCATAATTTTAAGCTGCAAGTCCAGTTCACTTCCCTGCAGAGAAGCTGGAAGAACCACTGAAAGCACCACTGAAATAAACGATTTCCTCAGGATTCCTCTGAGTGATAACAAAGTACCAGTCCCTCTAACCCTGACGTGGCCATTGAGAAAATGTTCATTTCCTGTTTCCAGATGCAGCGGATCAGCACAATGACCTGGCTTGTTCAGCATCCCACTTCTTTCCACCTCAGAATAAACATCTCATGCAGCTAGTCACCTTCCCATTACCCTAAACCCCTTCCATAATCCAGTCTGTACGTGACTGGCCTCCAACAGCAGCCAGTGTTTCCTGAAAGTCAAGCCAGAGTCCACCAGCAACTACGCTTGTGTTGACAGAGAAGGTGGAAAATGATAATCTCTCAAAGTCACGGTAAATAGTGTCACCGTGCGCTCTATTTTGAATGATACAAGCATCTTACAGCCTATGCACAGACCAAAGCAAAGCAAAGCTGAGGCATGTATATACATACATTCCTGTTAACTTCCTTCCGTTCCATCATGCTGAAAAAGAAAGTAGTGACTTGTGAGCTACTTATTCCCTCCAATAGTGCAGGCTATGGGGCAGATGCTCCAACCTGCCCCATGCTCTCCGCCCTCCCCTTACGCATACAAATGCTTCCCTTTATCTTAATTTGCTCTTTCATCTTGAGCTGCCTGACACTTGAACAATGCTCATTAAATTCACTCTTTTCTCTCTGTCTTTTTGGAGAAATATTACTTCACCTGCATCTCCTGTTTGTGAGGATGGAGACACACTTGTCAATCGTTCAGACAGATTGGAATCACAGTCCTTCAAGAGCACACAACTTCTCCACTCCCAGCCATTTTTTGTGTTTTAATTTAAAGCACTCTGTCTCTTTCTTTCTCTTTCTACCCCTGATAACAAAGGAGGCTCTCACTTGTTTTACCAGTATGCAGTGACAGCAGGGCAGAAGACAACTCTCTGCTGCCAATAAACTTCCTTCTGCATCCCATCTGCCCAAAGGGACTCTTATTCCATGGTTCAGGAGGAGCAATAGTGGCCCCTTTCTACTGAGATCTTTGAGGCTTACTGTGTTCTCTGCAGCTCTTCAGTTCCCAAGCAATAGAGCTGAAAGTGATAACATCCCTGTAGTTCCTAAGGAAGGGAGCAGTTTCCTCAGTCTTCTGCTCTGTTAGTGTGTCTGAGCAGCTTCCTTATCCCTTCCCCAGCTTTCTGGAGATGTTCCACAAAGCTCTGCTCACAGCCCCCACCCCAACCACTGCATCTGAATATTAGCTCACATAAAATTCCCACCTCCTTTCTGGTGACTCGTAGTTCTACCTCTGTACTCTAGATCAGCCTGCTTCTACAGCCAAACTACAATTTCAGTCTGTCTCTCAGACACCTTCTTTCAGATAGTCATCTCTCTGTTCACATTCAACAAAGCTAAAGCGTGGTTCCTAGTCTTCTCATTCAAACCATCCCTCCTGTCTCCTTTCTCACCACAATGGACAACACCACCAACTTTCTGTCAAGCATGGCTGCAGCCTTGGCCTTGTGATCAACACTGACTTCCCTCCAGATCTCATTTCCAGGCCAGGTCTGAATCTAGTACTAGACATCGAGTACTAACGCTCACAAGTGACAGGTGACAACAATCCAACTGTTCTCCCCCTGTCCCTCCCAAAGTTCCCATTTCTCTTGAGCCACACACATAGTAAGACACATGGGGGTCCCCAACACACCCAGAACCCCCTGATCGAATTCCTGTAGACATATTCCCAAATGACATATCACCCCTGTAGAAGCCAGCAGCCTGCTGCAAAGACAGCACATTTGGAAAGAATCATCAAATCATAGAACAACTCAGGTTAGAAGGGCCCTCAAAAGAGCCCATCTGGTCTAACTTTTCATGGGAAAGGGCGCCTAGAGGAGATTATTACATCTTGAAAACCTCCAGCAATGGGGACTCTAC